>JAIUCT010000010.1:583518-624571 GCA_021307375.1 Tetraneura akinire
ATAATAATAATAATAATAATAATAATAATAATAATAATAATAATAATGATAGATTCAATTTTATTGTGTATTATAATGTTAATAAATCGTTTAAATGATCCGTACAAACACAATAATGTATATTTTATGTACACATCAGCATATAACATAATAATTAATAGGTATATATATTTAATACAACACTACTGCGATCATGATATGGTCGTAAATATATACGAAACTAAAATCATCATCATATAATACGAGTATATTATACGGACGTGAAATCCGCCATTTTTTGAACTTGGGGCGCCAATTCTCCCCTATATAAAGCTGCGTATAGCTGCTCGTATTTCAATTTCAGTCGAAATCCGGGTGGCTCATGGTGGTGGTTACTGTCCCTTAAGACTTGTACGACATTGTCTACGGAATTATTTCGAGGGTAGAAAAGTGTAGAGAGAATTAAACTGTGGGGGATGTATAAAGTGCACCCTGATTAAAGTCGATGAACGTTGCAGTGTACATGTATATATATATATATATATATATTATATATAGGTACATATTAAAATCGCCTCCTCCTTATATACCATACATTATACCATACATTATAATCATTATATACCATATACGCGGTAATATCGTATATATATTTATGTAGATACAGCGGATACATTATTGGGTCGGATATTCTGGTTTTTTATCAAACGCCTCGTTGAAAATATTTCCATCCTATTTATATAATATTACGCTTATACATAATATATTGCCAATATAATAATATAACAAATAATATTATTATATAGTATAGAAAACAAGTTTTTTTTCCGTGCGATTGACTCGGAAATCAAAATCCGTTATTGTACGTATTATTCGATTTAATAATAATAATAATAATATATATAATAATACGTCAAAATCCATTGAATGGAAATAATAATCGACACTGCCGTCTGTGCAGCGTTCGTCAGTGGAAAATTGCAACGTTTTTAAAACGAATAAATCGTCTTGAAAGGTATTAGGTATATATTATTATTATACACATATATAGATACATTGTATATGATACATATTATAATAATATATTCGCGGGGCATATTATATTAATATTGTTATTATAACGAAATGAAGTATGTTTACGATTATTATTGTTATCAATTTATCATATATAATTTTTTTTACGACAAACGCATGCCCCCTGCGAACATTTTACAATAATAATATGTATAAATTCATGAATGAGCGGAAACATGAATGGAATTTCTTTCATTTATAATATAATATTATATAGAGAATACCATATAATATATAGGTGTAGATATTATATATTTATATTATTAAATATTATATTGACGTCAAATCTATACATAGGTATACGTATATAGGTACGTTACTGCATAAATGCACACGCGTTCCTAATCGAAATCTATTCAAATAACAGATTGGAATTTACGCATGCGTAATTCGATCATTATGATTTTTAACCCTTTCCGATTATCATAATATAATTATATCGTCATATTCTATAATTATTATTTACATACACGACACACTTAACTTAATATAATTATACATTGTATACATATATAATAATATTCTATAAACCTATAATAATAACATAATATACTATATATATTTACTATATTATATATTAATACGTAGGTACTTAATTAAATTTGAAAATTTAACGTTTATGTATAAAATATTACTTCACTAATCCTCAAACTTTATACTGCGGTATACGTTATATGCGACGAAAATCTTTGGACATATTTATGATTATACAGTTATATGCCAATCTAATAGACAACTTGTCTCGTACTTATATACGAGTAGGTACTGCAGTTATTAGAATTTAGAACACTTTATGTATAAAAAATAAAATTTCTCTCTTTTTTAAATTTCAATCGTACAATATACTTATATATATATATATATATAACACAATGACGATCACGAATAAAAATATAATTTTTATGTGGACGTGAAATTTTCAAATTTTCCGTTTAAACGAATATAAATGGACCACGCGCATATTAAAACGTGATTCTGTTCGACAAATATGGCATCATATAAATCCATATTATTTATGTATATTGTATATACTCGTACATTGAATTATAGTTTGGTTTGAATTCTTTTTTTTTTTTTTTTTTTTTGTTACGATTTGTATAAATTAACTTATTACAATTATTTTAAAACTGTACACGCGCGTTCGTAGATTAGTATTTAGTAATATATTTATACCTATATATACCCATTCGATTTGTAAATTACGTTCGTATAATATATAAATATATAATATATATTATGATTGATGTCGGTAAAAAAATAAAATACTCTGATACGCTATACTGTTTTTAATCATTTTATAAAAAAACAAAAAAAAAGAGTTAAAATGTAAATCAGTGCGATGGGTATTTAATATGTATTAGTTTGAATCGTTCAAAATTTATGTCCGTACCTACGTTCCGACCCCAGAAGTCAATACGTCATGAAACGTCACATCTGGACGTTTGTTATATCGTTTTGAGTTATTTACATAAAATAATGGATAAAACGCGTTCGAATTATTTTATTTATTTATTTATTTATTTATTTATTTGCTATATTATAGCGCGTACTTTGTTTTTATTCAAACCATTTTTCGGTAGGTATACATCGGCTGAAAGGCTTAAAATTGTACAAACGTATCAAATTACAGTAAGTATGCCCGATTGTGATCAAAATATTATATTGTATTTTTACAAAAATTAAATATATGAAAACATTTGAAACACAATTAATTTTATACAATATATTATAATATTAAACATAACATGCAATCCTTTAACGCATATCTTTACAACTGTACTGAAATTCCGATAATCCTACATACAAAAATTCAAGATAAAACATTCCATTATTTTCGAATGAAATCCTTTTGTATCTACCACAAAAAAATAAGGGTTTACCTGCCCTTGACAATACATATAAGTATTAATTATTACCGTCGGACTCGGAAACATTTTAAACGCAATTTCGCAGTCTAAAACGAAATATTTTCAACATTACAAATATCGCGCGCGTGTATATTATTAATAGAACAATACAAATAAGTACGCGGTTATGGAATGTTATAAAGGCACACGAGTGTATACAGGGTGCGCCCCAAAAGTCATGAAATATAATATTGTTTTTGAAAACATTAATTAACAAATATTGGTGTGCATTATGTTTGTATAATTTTCAAAATATCGTCCATGAGCATCTATACATTTTTTCCACCGTCACTCCCTGGAAGACTTCGACGGGAACCTCGGTTAAAGTTGTTGTCACGACCGCTTGGATAGCTTCAATGTTGTCAAAATGGTGTCCTTTGAATGCGGTCTTGATTCTCCGGAACAAAAGGAAGTCGACAGGAGCTAGGTCAGGACATGTATGTATGGTGGCTGCGGGAACGTTGCCATGTTGTGCTTTACTATAAGAACTCACGGACACGCAGAGACGTGCGCCCGGGTTTAGCTGCAAATCTACAATGTCTTTTCGTACGCGTATGACCCTTAACAATGCGATGCACAACGATTTTTGGAATGTTTAGAGTGTTGGTTAATAATTTAAGACTCATTCGACGATCAGATTTCAACAAATTACGCACACGACTCACATTTTCATCGATTCGGCTTGTTGATGGCCGTCCAGAGCGGGGGTAATTTTCTACCCCTTCCTGGTCTTCCATAAACTTTTTCACTCACCTTGTAACTTGTACATACAATATTTAGCAAACTGCCCGTAGACTTGCCAGAACAATTCGTAAATTTCAGCAGTTTTCTTGTCGAGTTTCGACGTTTCGTACAATATTTGATCGCCCAACGATGTTCGAAAGTCTTTTCCATTTTCATAGTGACGTGTATATAGTCTCAAGACACGGGTGTACTAAAATCAGCGATTATAACCTAACCGATGCTCGGAACAGACTGATATTTGGTGTATTCTGAAAGTGAGAGCCTCCCACACCCACAACAAATCCAACCGGTCCGAACATGTCGCGACGCGTATAGAGACGTGACCAAAAAATACCTATATTTCGTGACTTCTTGTACGTACCTTATACCTATATATTATAATTTATAAGTGACGCGTTTTACGATGATCGTTCCATTAAATAATATAAAAAATAAAACAATTAAAAATTAAAAATTTCCACAGAAGGATGAAAAAAAAGTGTAATAATAATTTCGTCGGTATTTGCACAATTATAACGTACATAGTACATTTTGAGCAAAAAAATGCAGAATATAATTATATTATTGTATACTGCACATCACAGGACCATATGTAACGTAAATTTATTATTTATTATATTATAATATTCGTGAATGAACACACGAATGCACCTTTTACGTACATTATTATAATATAATAACTGGTGTAATAATAATAATAATAATAATAATAATAATAATAATAATAATAATAATAGTAATATATTCTTATGGGTATTGTAAAAACTCGCGCAACAGTCGCTGTATAATATAATGAAATAATGAATTGTATATAAGGCGTGTATAGCGTAATATTATAATGCGTCGTAAATACGTTATGCCTACGTGTACGACGCGGGGTGGAAAAGAAAAAATTAAACGCGAATAAATATTTCACGCGAACAATTAGAGCTCGCGACAAATGACCTTCTCTTCGACCCCTCGCCTCGGGCAGCGACATCGAGATCTTTTATACCGCCGACGCGCCGATGGACGTATATTATTATAGTTGTTATAGTTACGTACAAGAATATACGCGATTTCGTCCCGCGACCTCCGCGGCGTACAGGGCGCGCAAAAATATAATTTATATAATACTCTTAACAATATTCTCGGACATTATTATAATATTTATTTGATAATATACGTATTATCTCTCTCCACCCGTCACGTGCACGAATCTATAAAAATAATATCACGCGAACGAGTATAATACACTCACACACACACGCATATGGGGGTAATGTTATTATATTATATATTGTGTGCGAGAGGGGATTTTATATGTTATAATAATAACATCTTATATTATTTCCTATATGGGTTACGTATAGGCACGTTATTACCTATATTTCGGGGGGGAGGGGGTGGTACGTGCCCGGTAATTTATCGGTTTACGATAAAGAGAGCACCTGGACCCGAAGTCCGTCCTTGTTTCTTTTTCGAATAATAGGTATATTATATTATATTATACGTATATATAGGTACACATAATAATATACGATGTTGCTATACAAATTTACGATAAACGATAAAAAAAAAAAAAAAAAACCGTATGTGATATGATGGATACACGCGATATTATGATAATATTATAATGTAGATCGTTGACGCGACGTGATCGATAGCAGGCACACGCGGCACAATATATTGGAAAAATTGATTTTTTATTATTTAATAATCCGCAATCGAACCTGATCAAAAATCAATAAGTTGACTTATATTCATATATGCGCTATAGGTACCTATATCATATTTTTATCCGAACTTCTAAAGGTCATCACCAACGGCGTGTACTATGGTATAGTATGGTCTATCTTGCTACTACTTCAAACGAATTTTTGATCGACTCCGCATGGCAGTGGCGAGTGACGTACACACGGGGAGGATTTGCACAATGTCACCCCTTCACTTTTTTTCTTCTTTTTTTACTGTAGGCCCGGACTCACTACCCGGGTATGTAATTATTTGATATTGCTATAAATTATTATGGTTATACCTCCTCCCATGCTATATAATATTAAATAGAAATAAGACAAAAGACAAAAACAACCGGATTCCCTATGTTAAGGGGTACCTATATGCTATATTATAAGATATAATTGCAGTCAGTGGCGTATTTACGTATAGGCACTGTAGGCACGGGCCTACAGCGGCAAATTTTGAGAGGCGGTAAATTTTTAAATTATATTAATTTTTTATTTACCTAACTGTCTATAATACGCATATATTATTATTGTAAAACTCACAATAATATTACATGTAGGTAATATATTTCTTATTCATAGTAGAGTATATTTAATTTTTAATTTTTTAAAAAAAATAATAGCAAAAGAAGCTAATATAATATAATATTATTTGTCAACAATATTGTTATACTCGTATTTTATGAGGGCTGTTTTACATAAATTTCTTATCTAAAATTGTACTTAATTAGATCTACCAAAACTCATGATAAATTGAACAGTTTAGTTATTTTGGTGAGAGTCACTTGTAGAAATTTTTATTTAATAATTAATGAACAGTTTAGCTTTATTACTTTTAATAGAGTAAAATATTAAATTAATTAAATGGCAATAATTTAATTGACGAATTTGCAAGAACTAAAAGTAGACGTAAATTATAATAAAATAAAATTTATGTACTTATATTAAAACATTTTTTACTAATAAAAAAATTAAACAATATTTTGTGAAAATTAAATATTTTTTTATTTGATAATTTTTTTTCAATAAAATCTGTTTGACATGCATCCAATAAATTTATATTTTAGTAATTTAAGGTGGCAAATTACTACAGGCCTATAGGCGCTGAATATACAAATACGCCACTGATTGCAGTTGGTCAAATATTACTATTTATTTTAAGGCGTTATATACGGAATATCCGTAAAGACTTTTCATCCTTGTTAAGAAAATGGATCTAAATCACAACCGTGATCATACTATGCCTATGTCAGAAGATATTTGAATATTATTTAATTATTCGTTTTCGTGTTTCAATCTGTACATACATTATTATTTAGTATTGATATACTTACTTTCATAGTTTTATTACACATTTACACATATCACAAATTCACAATGGTTGTACCGCGGACCCGCGGAGTGTTTATGGTCATAGGTGCAACATTTTTAGTTAGGTATGTAATTCCCACACCGGGTACAGGGGTGGACTGGGTAACCTCCGGCCCAGTGGACAAGATTAGTAGCGGCCCAATATTTAGGTAAGTACACAATTTTATTCTTAAACAGCCAAGTAGAAATTGGGGTGTATTACAATAGGAATTATTCATAAAATAAGACACAATTATGTTATGTGTTAGGTATTTTAGATTCTGAACGAAGCGAAGAATGTATTGGTTTTACAATGATGTGCCTTTTTTTGTTTTTTTTTTTTAAGTATGAAGACTCAAGACATTTTTACTACACAAAATAATGGTCCGATTTTTATGAATAGCATATGTTTCCGGTAGGAAAGTGGATCTTCTTGGTAGTTTATTTTTTAAGTCATTTTTCGAATTTCTCAAAGTTAACCCTATGCGTTAGAAAAAACGACGAAAAACGGCTATATATTAATCAATACCTAACATTATTTGACTGAACTTTGCTCAGAATCGTTTTATCGAATGCAATGGTTTATCATTGCATTCAAATTCTAATTGAAATTAAATACTATGATTTCCACATCTAACCTAGCGAAAATAATTTATTTTTACAAGGGAGGAAGGGAGAAATTTGTCATTTGACAAACATTTTTACTATCTACTTGTACATTGATACTCGGAAGATAATAGAAGTTCATCGTATAATATACAAGAAAGGAAAAAGTGGAAATTTAACCTATTTTATAAAAATTTTAGTACCTGTATAGTACTAGTGTATTAGTGTGTATATTATATTAAACAATTACAAACAACTTTACCCCCCGTTTCGGCACGCGTTTATAATTATATTTATATCTACTTGAACAGTTTGCAGTTTTAATATAATTATTCATATAGATACTTCGTACCACGGTTAAAATTGATGAAAAACATCGATTTTCAGTCACACATTAAAGTTTTGTTAAGTTTTTTTTTTTTGTCACAATTAAAACTGACACAGTTTAATCACAGTATATAAGGACCTTTATAATTCTTACAATTAATATAAGCATTAAGCAATTTTAATCTTATTTATAGTTTTAGATACAAATTATTATAATAAAAACAACTTAATTTTTTTAATACAAATCTTAAAATATATTTATTTGTAAAATTAAATAAAAAAAATAATTAAAAAATTATATCATTGACTTTTACTTTACTATATTATTTATTAATAGTTATATAATTATAATATTAATTAAATATAATTTTTATCTAGTATAAAATTAAATACATTTTAAAGCTTATAATGTATGATATTATCTTAATATTATTCAAATGTTATTAAATTATCAATTTTAAAAACACATTATGCTGTACACTTTTTTGCAGATGACATTATGATTAACGTAAAGAAAACGCTATACTTTCATCATTTTCAGCCAAAGGATATTCAGCAAGGTCCATCATAATCACTTTACTAATCAAACATGGTCCTTCCTATAATGCAAAAAGAAATATTAATAACAGTTTAAAGTGCACCTCTTATTTAAGAATATTTTTGAGCATTTTAAAATAATTTAATTATTGTAAAATATTAAAGATTACTCACATCGGGGCAAATTCCAACTAAAGCATCAGCATGGTGAAAGAATTCTTCTTTGAGAGATATAACAATGGTTTGTAAATTGGTTTTTTTCTGAAGAATATATGAAGCTACTTTACCAATATTAGTATTATCTAAAGCAGCATCTATTTCATCAAGTACAAAAAATGGCGCTGGTTGATAACTAGAAAAAAAAATATATTTTTAATACTTAAAATTTAAAATTGTCTACAAATTACCTATGAATGGCAAATAATAAAGCTAAAGCAGCAACAGTTTTTTCTCCTCCAGATAAATTAGACATAGGTTGAAAACGTTTACCAGGAGCTACACAATTGTAATTTATGCCATCCAAATAAGGCTCTTCAGGATTTTCAGGTCCCAAGAAAGCCTGAGCAGATTGATTTTTAGACAAGGCCTAAAAAATGAATATTACTTTAAACTGTATATATTACACAATAAGAAATTCAAATATACTTTATATATTAAATCAATTTCATTGGCTACATGTTCGAAACACTCTGTGAATTTTGTGTGTCTTTCTTTTTTTATACGTTCAAAATTCTGTTTTGCTTTCTTTGCACGACTTCTAGCGCTGTTAAATTCCCGATCAGTTTCTTGCATTTTTTCTCTAGCTTGATCTAATTTTTGCATTGCCTATTTAATAATTATATTAAATTATGTGTAAAAATGAATTAACATTATCATACTATATTAATTATACAAACTTAATATATTCAATGTATCTAGAAATTTGTTAAAAATGTTCTTATTGATTTTTTTACTAGATATTTATAAATATTAGTATGAATAATCAAATTTCATATGAAATTGTAAATATTAAAAATTTAATAAATTTATCTTTGTCCCTGGAGCTAATAATAACTAACTAGGGCACTTGACTTAATGTGTCTTTTTATTCAAAATTTAACACTATTTATAATATTTTAAATTTATTACATTCAAAATTTGAATAAAGTTGTAAATATAAGAGATAACTCAGATAAGAAAACATATTCTTCAAAACCACATATCTAAAACAGTTAGATTCATATTAAAACAAATTTTTTTAATTTCAATATTCAATTTAACAATTACAAACACAAAATTTATTTATGACCAACTCAATCTCAATTGACATTGTTGAAAATTTAGTTACAACATTAAATACTGCTAATGGTATTGTATAGATTTTTTTTTTTTTTTATCTAAAACTATAAAATTATTTTATTTACTGAAACAATTTAAAAAAATTCTTAATAATGAATTAGTTGAAATATAAGATTTACAAAAAGACCTAAACCTAACCATAGAATGTATATGTCAAAAAATTATTTCCTTAGTGTTAGTTAAAATATTTTTTTCAAATATTTGTTAGAAAATATAAATCTTTAAAAGAAACATTTTTTATAATAATATAATAATACAATATTTAATTTTTACAATTATATACTACTATATTTTGTATGATAATGATCGAAATATTATATTAATAAAAATATGATTCAAAATAACCAATACTAAAATTAAAATATGGTTTAACATGTTTTAATTTTTTTAATTTACTATTTTGATAAACTTACCTTGAAATTAGGAGCATGGATTTTTTGTAATTTCATTGATTGTTCAGTCATGTTTTTAGCCATTTTATCATTTATTTTTTTTATTTCATCTGGATCTTCTAAATCCTTAAGATGATCAGGTAATGAAGAGTAATCTACAGTAATTCTGTTAATGTGTAAATGCAATAAAAAAATATTATTAAGACCATAATATAATATGTTTTATGTTTTAAATATGTCACAAAATCAACCTTGCTTCCTGATCATAAATTGCTTGTGTGTTTATGCTGTCTTTTCCTTGATCTTCAGAGTTATTTATAGATTGTTCTTGAATAATATCTTCTAAATTACCTTGTAATAATGGTATATTTATATCCTCCATCTAAATATATTTTAATAAATTAATTGAAAAATATATCTTTACACTAATTACTATCATACCCGACAGTGAGTTAAAATTGCATGTCTATCAGCTTTGCGAATTTCTACTTTATTCTCTAAAGTAGTTACCAGTTTTTGAGCTGCTTGAATATCTTTAGCAATAGCACCAACTTCTTTCCTTGCCTAAATGTTATAATACACATAACATTTTACTTGATTGTTTTATAACTGTAAATATATACCTTGCTGATCACTTCGTCCATTTGATCAACTTCTTGTTTCTTGGTTTGTCGTTGAGCTTTTAGTCGATCTACTTCTTTCATGTCCATTTCAATTTCAGACATTTGTTTCTGTTCTGCTTGTTTGGCACGCTCAAGTTCTTCTTCATCATCATGAACTGTCTTTTCCCAACGTATAACATTATCTAAATAAATAAAAGAAAAACCATAATAAAAATGATGCTACTTTAGAGGCTTTTTTTTAAAAAAAAAAAAAAATTTGAATTTGATATTTGATATTTGATCTTTAATAGATGATTGTCATACTTTGTGTGTCTTTTGTACGTTCAAAATCCAGTTGACTCATAATTCGATTTCTCTGGTTTTCAAATTCCAAACGTGTTTTGGCTCTTTCCTGTTGTGATCTCAATTCACGTTCTTCATACTGACGAATATTGGTCATACCAATTTGACGACAAAAATCGGCAAACACATCGTCTTCAACTGAATTCATTCGCCCACGCATAGTTTGAATTTCTATATCACGTGTCCGCATTGTTCTTTCAATTTCTTCAATACGAGGCTATAAAAATTGAAGTTATGTATATAAATTAAATTTTAGAAATATAAAATTAAGTGTTATACATACTCCACTTCCTTCAAGCTTATTTTCTAAAAATTTTAACTCTTTTTCTAAATCTTTGATTTGTTTAAGCTAAAAGAAAGTATAAAATATAATTTAACATAATATAAAAATATAGCAAGTAAAATTTGATACTAACAGTATTTTCTTTATCAGTTTTTCCATACTTGAGTCTCATATCTAAGCCTTTAATTTGAGAGTCTACAGTATTCAATTCAGATTCCTTACGTGACTTCTTCATAGCATCTCGTAATTCTTCTGACAATTTCTCCTAAAAAAATTTAAATTAAATATGTATTAAATTAATATATCATATAAAAAACATTACTTTAGAAGCTTTCAATTGGGTCATATGTTTTTCATCCCAACGTTTTGCTTTCCTAGCTAAATCCAAACTACCTCCAGATATAATGCCAGATTTTTGATAAAATGTTCCATCTAAAGCTACAGCCTAATAAAACAATTTAATAATTAAAATAAATTTAGCAGCTAATAAATTATAACTTTTTAAATTTATATAAGAAATTTAATTTAACAATAGAAAAATAAAAATCTAAATTTTAATAAAAATTATTTTATTTTAATTCAAAAGCTTACATCATATCGCCCATCTCTCTCTAGTTCATAAGCAACATGATTGGCATCTTCAGGTGATTCACACACTAGTGCATTATTGGTAGCAAACAAAACAACTCTGTCAATTTCAGCATCAAATTCCAAGACATCGTACATAAGTTTGACGTTATGTGGCCGACTAATATTTCTTAATCGTTCCTTTAATGGTTTAGTTTGCAAATAATCAATTGGCAAAAAAGTTTCAGGGTCTAGCATATGATCTTTTAAGTACTGAATACATAAACGTGCAGTTTTTTCAGAATCCACAATAATAGCTTCCATGTACTTTCCTAGAACTTTAGTAATAGCAACATTGTAACGGTTGCTAATAGGATGACACATATTAATCAAACGATCATACTGAAAATAATTATTTAAATCATATTATAATTTTAAATTATTTATTTTAATTAATAAAAACTCACCACGCCTGGATATGCTTTTTTGAAATTTTCTACTAATTCTTGTTTTTTTTTACGTCTATTATCATCATGTTTATCTACTTTAGCATCACCCAACTGTTCAGTAACATTATCTAAATCTCTTTGCAACTTAGAAACTTTATCTTTAGATGATCCTACATCTTTTCTGAGTTCATCATATAAACGCTTTTGCTCTTCCAATGCATTTTCACTAGATTTTATATGTTCGGTTAATTTATCAACTCGTTTTTGAGCTTCTTCTTTTTCATGAGTCTTTTGTTTTATTTTATTCTCAAGCTCTAAACTCAATCGTGTCTCATTATCTAATCTATCTTGATCTGCTTTTTGCTCTCTATTGATAGAATCTAATTCTTGTAAGTAAAGAGCTGATTGTTTGCGAGCTTCAATTTTTAAATGATTATATTCTGCTACCTAAAACAAATCATATAATTATCTTTAATTTCTAATTAAAAACTATAAAAATACCTGAGCGTCTTCTAACTGTACATCTCTTCCCTGACTATGACTTTCCCCAGCTACTTTTTCTTCATATTCTTGGCGTCGTTGATCAACTTCTTTTAGTTCTGCTTCCAATTCATCAATATCTTTCTTGTGAGCATCATTAGCCATTACTACCTCAGCTAATGATTTTTTCGCAGTGTTTAATTTCTTACGTATATGTGCTACCCTTTCTTTAGATTTGATAAATGATGGACGCTTTTTATTAATTTCTACTTCCTGAAATTGCATTTCCATACATTTAATTTTATATAAAATGTATAATACAATTTAATCTTACTATTTCTCTAATTTCTTGTTCGACTTTAGCCAAATCACGACTAGCCTTTCCTTGTTCTTTTTTCTTTTCTTTTACTACTTCTTCAGCTTTCTCTTTTTTAGTTTCTATTTTAGCAACATCCTTTTTACGGTCTTCTAAATCCAGTTCATAGTTTTTTATATTATTTTCATTTTGATATAAACGAAACAGTTGATATTCAATTTCTTTCTGTGCCTATAAATAATGAAAATAATACTTTTTAGTTAATTCCGAATTACCTATTAAATATAAAATGTTTTTAAAATGTGTATCATTATTTATACCTATATATATAATATATATATTATATATATCGCATCCGCTTAATGAAATTATTCATTTCACAAACTGAATATCCATTTCATAAACTTCGATCATATTGTGCAAGTCATTTTTAAGTTCATGTAATGATTACAAATTTTATCCATTTCGTGAAATGTGAACCTTCATTTATACTTAGTGTAATTTTGTATAATATTACACTTTATGTGCAACTACTTTATTGCATATTTGAATTTATTTTAATCATTTACTTAAATAATTCCATTCCTAGAAAAAATTGTCTAATAGTGTAATATTATAAAAATCACACAAAGTGTAAAATGAAGGTCTCCATTTCATGAAATGGATAAAATATGTGATCATTATATGAACTTAAAAATGACTTACAAAATATGATCAAAGTTCATGAAATAGATATCCAGTTCATAAAATGAACAATTTCAAAAAGAAAATGTGATATATATAATATATTTATTTATATGGGTGTATGGCATTGTTTTTAATATTATCAAAAAAACTTATTCTATTTTTAAATTGTAGATTATAAAAGATATACTCACTAATTCCTCCTTAAGTTTTTGATACTTTTCTGCTTCTTCCTTCTCCATCTTTGCTTCTTTACGTTCTGCAGCCACTCCTCTTTTCTTTAAATATGTAAAATTAGTTTCTTCTTCTGCTTTCATAACTTCTGCTTTCAATTGATCATAATCTTCTTTTAATGCTCCAGAACTAAAAATAAAGTTATATTAACTACAAAATAACAAATAGAAATATTAAATACGGTTCTGAAATTATGAAAAGAATAATACTCATGAAATAATAATGTTGTAATATAATTAAAATTTAAACTTAATGAAAAATAATACTATTAATTAATAGTATTAAAAAAAAAATATATATATATATACCTAGGTATATATAAATAAATAAAATGAAATTCAGTCTTGACTTATTTAATAAAATATAACTATATTTAGATTTAAAAATCAAAGTAACAGTTCCAAAGTTGTATTACTCGTGTAAAATTGTGAAATATATATGTGAATACTCTTAAACTTGAAAAAACTTCTACTTTAATTATCATAAAATAAGTAAATTTAAAATCAATTGTCAAAATAAAATTATAAGAGATCACACATCAATGTAAATCTAATACACTCTTCACTTCAGTCATATCTAAAGGTATTAAAGTATACTAAATTTACTATATATGGATTACTTATGTGTTTATATCGATTATAAAATGATAAAAAAACATACCCACTAATTTCTTCAAATAAAGCTGTTCTTTCTTTTGGATTTTTCATAGCAATAGATTCAACTGCACCTTGAAACACTAAGAAATTTTTTGCTTTGACATTTACACCAATCTGTTCTAGTTGTGCAAAATACTCTTGATTTGATACAAACTATAATAATATAAATTATAATAATGTAGAAATAAACTATAAGCAAACAAAAATAAAATATACTTCGTCATTTATTCGATAATCTGAAGATGATCCTTGTACTGTTCTAGTAAATCGTTTTTCACTTCCTTCATTGTCCATTTTGAATACTGCAGTTACACTAGCACTATATAAGTAAACAATTTAAAATAAAAATATGTTTACATAATTAAAATTGTTTAATAAATGCAAATTATTCCTTCAAATGAAAATAATAAATATACAAAAAATACCTGCGAGAAACTGGTTGTCCAACTGATGCACCATGTATAAGATCACTAAGACGCTTCACTCGAAGACTTGTAGTTTTTTCACCCATTACAAAACTTATAGCATCCATAAAGTTTGATTTACCTGAATAGCAACAAAAATATATTATTAAAACTTGAAAAGCATTTATGAAATATTTAATTAATTAATTCCTTCTTACCAGAACCGTTGGGTCCAATAACAGCTGTAAAGTTCTTCAGAGGGCCGATCATATGATGACCACTATAAGACTTGAAGTTATCCATTTCTATACATTTTAAGACTGGCGGCATTTTGTTAGTTTACAATAATCAATTTAACACTTACTGTACATAACAGCTAAAATAATATCAAAATAAAAAGATTAAAAGTAAACTCAACAAATAACTGAACATGGGCATTTTTGTGCGCAATTGATTAATATTATTAAATGTCAATTAAACTAAATACAAATTTAAAGAAAAATTGACGTTTACTTACAAAATAAGGAAATAGAGAAACGAAACTATATAAGTTTATTGTTATACTTTTTCTATGGTTATACTGTTATAATTTAAAGTTTAAATTTAAAAGACCTACTGGAAATATAGGAAAAACAGTGAATCAGTAAAACTGTAAAATACAAAATAAAAACAAAAAGATAATACACAACAAACAAGTCATAAAATACTATAACAAAAGATAACGTTATAAAAAACCGAAATGAAATGGGAAAAATCATTATTCATTATGTAGGTGACTATGACCATGGTATAACAAACAGAATAAACAAACTAGATTCTAGAAACGAATCTGAAATAGATAAGCCACCACGGTTGTAAATACTATATAACGCTTCTTCAACCGTGGTTATAGCTAAAACACGACCAGTCTGACCAAGGTTTATAATATACAGGTTGCCTCAATCGCATAAATATCGTCGCTGCAGTTCAAATATGACGTATAGTTTAAAAAAACTAAATTAAGGGGCCATCTCACTGGAGGTAAAACCCCAAACATGTTCATTTACTCATAATATATTGTATTTATAAAGACCTTCGGTCGTTTAAATAAAAATGCCATAGGCAATTAAAAATAAAAAAAAAATTTAAGTAAAAAAAAAAAATATGACGTATGACGTCATTGTCGTACGTTAGCTAGTGGCTAACCGCCACGAACTAAGATATACAGGACTGGCAACGACAGGTCGGAGGAGTGCGCGGTAACGGACCTCAAATGTTTCGTGAATCGTATATCTTAGTTCGTGCTAACCGCTAACCGGTTTTACTCTATTTTATATTTAGTATCAGTAGTATCACCATCTAAAGCATTACCTGATAATTATATAACGAATGGATCGTTGAAGGAACTATTCCCGACGTTCCAAGGTCCATGCATGCGCGTATAATTATTTTATTCTTATTTTTATTTTTTATCACATTACTTATTTATATCACCTCCAATTTATTGGAACCGTTATGTTAATATTTCTACAAAACATATGACATTGAATATAGTAATATACGTAAACTTCTTATTTTTATTTATACGTTTGATTAAATTGGCAATTTTAGGTTTTATGATATGAAAATTTTACCAATGTATACCCACATATTACTTAACATGACTTTTAAATATTAGAAAAATCCAGTCTCATTTTTTTTATTACAATACTTCATAACATACATGATCAACTATCAATTTCTTTTTATAGATATTTTAGTAAAATCGATATTTATAGTATTTATATGGATTCTTATTATATTTCAATATTTTACAATAATGTTAAATAAAAAAGATAAAAATTTTATTAAAGCTTAAATAAATTTTTTTAATCAAGTTCCAATTAATTGTGAATTATTACATTTTATGATTTTTTCTTCACAGCTGTTTGAAGTATGTAAAATAAGGGATAGGATATTGATGTGGAAAGGATACAGGTGTAAAGAGAAGTGTTGAATAATGATTAAAATTTGAATGCAATGATAAATCATTACATTCGATAAACGATTCTGATCTTAGTACTGCCAGATTTGGGTAATTAGGTGACTCATTTAGAGGTTTTATGATAAATTATTTATATTGAACATTGAGACTTATAAATGTAAAAATTTTGATAGTTACATATATATGTGATGAACTTCGTTTAGAATTGTATTTCCGAATGTAATGATTTATTATTGCATTCAAATTTTAATCAAAATTCAACACTATCCTCTTTATACATGTATCCATTCCTTTGCTTTTTTATTTTTAAATGGAATTTACAATCTGTATCTCTAGAATCTACGTCGTAATAATTAAATGTGATACAGGAAAATTATATATAAGTACATAACATGAGTAGTATTCATGAAAGCAGCCACATAAATTTTAAATGTATTTATTTTATATTATGAAAAATAAATGACTAAGGCCACTTTTAAATTATACATTCATAAACATAGCATTAATAATTAAACATGATACAATGAAATTTTTTACAAAAATTTAGGATCCTTTTTGATCACTAGTATTTATAACTATAAAAATATGATTAAAAAAATATTAAATTGAATTATTATATTAAAAAAAAAATTAACATAAACACTAAATTTATTCTGTGTATTAGAAAATAACAAACTACTCTATTTTAATTTCATCAAATATACTTTGAACTTCTACCATAAGATTACTTTTGATTGGTGGTGATGCTGAACTTGGATTCTCATCATATTGATCTTTTAATATGTGTAGTGATGTATTGTATTTTTTTAAAAATTCTATTTTATCAAATTGCTCTTCACATCTTAAAGATTTATGTATTATAATTGTCTTGGTAAAAATTACAGGGATTATTTATTTATTTTTTTTTTTTAATAATATACTTACTTAGTTTTACATTCATCCAATTCCTTAATTATTGCTGCCATTTTTATCAATAAACCTTTTAATTCATCACGTACTTCAATTTTACTATCATAATTAAGTAATTTTAGTTGTTCTATGATGTCATTCAACAAATTTCCTACAGTATCTATGAAATTAAAATAATATACCATTTCAAATATTTAGTATTATAACATCATATTTAGTAAATTGTACATTTCGTCTATTCTAATGTCATACTAATTTTTTATATTCCACAAGTATAACTTTATTTAATTGACATAAAATGAACTTTATATAAAAATAACGATAGTTAATAAAAATTACCTACAATTTACCATCTCAATAAGATATTTTCAGTTTCCCCGGCTAGTTTATTCCTGATTTACAATAAAAACTTATAAATAAAAAGAACCTAACATAATAAAGGAGAAATTAGGCCAATAAGGGTGGTACTAATTATAGAAACTACAACTTCTTATATCTATGCATTTAAGGGTGTTGGAGACCACCTTGTAGTTTAGTCCATTTTAGTATTTTTACAAAAAAACCAGACAAAATTAAAGATACTTAATAATCCAATTACGATTAAAAAAAATTGAAAATCGTTTATGACTTCTAAGAAACAGAAATTAAATATTTTGATTAAAAATAATTTTATAATATACTTTATATTACTATAATTACTAACATATAATTTCAAAATTTTGATAATAATTAATGTTTATATCAAAAATTTACTTCCTAGAAAATATAGTGTAAATAATTCCATAAATTTATTACTTTTTACAGAATAAAAATAGATTTTTTTTAATATGCGAAATTTCGTCTAGTTTTATGGTCTTTATAGATATAAAGTAACAAAATAAATTTTTAGTTCATAAGAATTAATATACTGTATGTGTATGCGAGAATAATAATATAAGTTTGTATGAAAAGTTTATTTCCGTTTCACACTAAATACTAATAATCATTTACTACTAACACAAAGCACATTAAAAATTAATTATAACAAAATAATGCCTAAAAATACACCTTAAATAATGAGTATATCTAATGCTCTTAAATAAGTAACCCTTTTTAGAACTTACTCAATTCATCATCATCCATTTCTTTAAAATTTTTAACAACAACTTTGAATGCTGTATTGGTAAATAATAACATAGTTTCTTCATCTGTATCATCAAATACTATTGTTTTATCTAAAAATGTTTATAATTACACAGTTTACCTATTTTTAAATTATATTATAGTATATTTCAGTTTCTACTTACTGAGCTTTTCGAGTACATTTAATTCAGAATCCAAAGTATTTTTCTCCATATTTAATTCATTTATTGATTTTAATTCTTCACTTAAAGTTACTAATTGTTGTTTAAGATTATGAAATTCTTTTTGAAAAACAGATTTTTGTTTATTAATATTTAATGTTAATTCTTTTTCAGATCTTTGCATTGAATATTTTGCTGCTACACTGCTTAAATATCTACCATATGCTAATCGATATTGGGTTAATTTATTATTTTTCAAATCAGTGAATAGTAAATTTGGCTCGCTACCAGTTCTTTCTAAAGTAGCGTTTGGATTGATATCTATAAAGTAGGTATAAAATAAAAGTAGTATTTATTAAAAATATAATACAATATAGTATGTATGTTGAAATTATATAATAGTATAATTATAATACATACTTCTAAATCCCAAATTACTTTTTGACCTGGAATGTGCACCATGTTTATTTTCCTTACTCATTCTAAAATATAAATACAATTGTATAAATAATAAAATATCATTTTATCGTTTTAGACATAATACTAATTAATGGTTATAATTGTATTACATTGTAGGTATTTGTTGAGTGTTATTTCACAGTAACTAATTTAAAATAACATATTTTTACAGTTAATGAAATATTATACTAAAGGCAAAATAAAAATTTTATACAATATATGAATATCAAGTTATTAGTTTAAGTAAAATAAAACCAAATCCACAAAAAATGGACCTTTATTCTTTTATTGGATTTTGTGTATTTGGGTTTTATTTTATTTAAATGAATTATCCACAAGTACTCAAAAATAAATATCAATTTTTTTTTTTTTACATAAAATAAATATTTGTCATTAAATTTTAATGGTTCAAAATAATGATTTATAATTGCTTACCTGAAGCTGATAAATGCTTATAGTTGTTAACTGGCCAACGTTACTAAAATACTAAGCTTTTGCCACTAACTTTCTGTGTTACTTAAATTTATATTATACTTCAAAACCGTTGAGTTATTAACATTAATTACATTATAATTTGAAGTTAGTTTATAAAAGTTATAAATAATTTAAAATGTAATATTTATTTATATGTTATATCATATTTTATATTTCAAATTTTAATTATCTACATAATTATCATTTGGTAATTAAAATTAATAATAATGTATTATAATAAATACAATTAAATTCTACGAAATTCCATTACAAAAATATATTTGTAAAATTGTAATTAATAACGGTGTTGATAAAGACCACGGTTAGGTTAACACGCGCTAAAGACATAACCACTGTTGACCAGACTGTTTAATCAAAACTTCAAATTTCAAAAGTACTGAAGCCCCATTTGTAGCTTACTACGTATACCCATAGAATAAAGATTAACCAAACATCATGAGCGCTGACTGCATTGTCATTTATTTTAACAACATAAATTTATATCAATATATTTTCTATGGCTTCAGCTCTTTCATAGTTGACACATGATATTTTTTGTGTCTGATAACATAATCTGTGGTTGAATTTACGTGCGTAAAATAGAATATATTTATTTATTTTTCTAAATTTTGTAGTTTATAAATTTTTAATTTATAGAGTTATTTAATTAATTAAATTAATAATTAGGACTCGGGAAAAAATGACTGAACGATATTTTTTAAATGTACGTTTTTACTGTCAAAATATTATGTATTATGTATTATGTGAAGTGACCAATACCGAGAATAAGAAAGTGTGAAAATTGAAATACGAAAATATACAATTAGAGAAATTGATTCTGTTTTCATTATGGATAACGACAAAGTGAAAATAAAAAACGAAGTGAATATAATAGACGAAGTGGAAATAAAAGAAGAATCAATTGATGATTTCATAACTATCAATAATATAACGCATGATTCACCAGTGAGAAATTATATGTGCTATAAACTTTATTAAAAATTAATACAATTTTATTATTATTATAGAAATTATTATATTTATATTTTATACAGTTTCATAATACTTTGAATACTATCAATAATAATATTTAGAATAATTTAAAACATTAATTTCATGCATGCACTCAAAACTATTTTAAATGGTAACCAACCATTTTGATCACAAACTATGTTTTTGTTTTTTCCATCATTTTTAGGGATGAAATCAACTTTATATGTTAAAACTTGGCTAAATTATATATTGAATATTTAATATACTCTTAAGCACATATCAAACTATATGCATATAATAATTTACTTAGATGTATGCACATGCATTATTAGCTGTTCGATCTAAATTTTATTTATTAAAAATACAATTCTAATAAAATAATTTTTTTTTAAATTTTTGATAGATAATTGACATCTAAATTTATTTATTTAAATTTTAAAATCTTTCTGTTATAGACTATGTTGAATAATACAGTTTTGGAGAAATCTCATACTAGCTCAACTACATTATGTACTACTTATAATAAAAACTCTACGATAAATAAATTAATAAATATTTACTATCTATACAATAAACAATTCATACATTACATTATAGAAGAAAAAAATTGTAGTCAATGAAGACTTAATTTTATTGATAATAGCAACCACCAATATTCAGTATATTATGATTCTTTTTATGCAGTACATTATGATTCATTATTTGATATAATTTTTCCCTTCACTTGAAATTTTAATTTTTATTACATTTTTTACGTTTTATGGTCTTTTATATATAAAAAAAAAAAAAAAAATGGTGATAATATAATTTCATATATTTTGTTTGTGTACCTAGATCATGATTTTCAAAATAAAATATTAAAAATGAATGATTTACAAATGAGTTATTAGAATGTACTCTAGTATCATTTTACTTTTAAAGCATTTAGGTTCACTGTTATATAAAATACAGAAATAGTTATACACAATTAAGGTCGATTCACACATATCAGTGCCGTAACGTGACATCAGTGAGCTTCAGTGATAAAAAAAATATTAATATACTGTGATGGAATGTGCGTGTTCAGACACGGCCGACGTAGTGAAGCTCTGGCGTTCGCAGTGCTCATCAGGCATCCGTGACAGAAAAAAAAAAATACGTCGTCGCCGATATTTTCACGGACATCACGGATCAGTGTATTTTGTTTTTCTTATTTATGTAAAATATTTTTGTCATGAACGACGAACTTTTGATTGAGTTGGTGCGGAACAGACATGTTCTATATGATTTAAAGGCATAGGCGGAAATAGGGGGTGGCTTAGGGGGACTTAACCCCCCCCCCCAATTGTTTTCGTATATATGTATATTTTTTTGTGCATATTATAGTATTCAATAATTTAACATACATAAAACTATTTATTACATAATTTATATTATACATTTTATATCATTATATTATATATACCTATGCATATATAAATGATAGTGTAAAAGTTGTGTAGAGGTAAAGGTAATTTTTGACTTAGCCCCCCTAGAAAATTTGTCTCAGTTCCGTCTATGTTTAAAGGACCTGAGGTTAGAGTTCTTTTTTTTTACATACTTCTCCACTTTCGTAAATCACAAAATATATTTTGGCTCATTCTAAAATATTCATAAAATTTTAATTCGTGGCCCACCAATTCTCTATACAATGTTGCAAATTTTCCTTTCGTGTCTCGAAACTAGGATGAACCCAGTGTTGTCTTATTTTTTCCTTATTTTCGTCTTCATTCAAAAGCAATGATATTATAGTAAGATCATCTATACTAAAATTCATAGTGCACTTAAAAATAAATAAACACTTATAAATTCCGAACAACAACTAGTCACAACTAATCACCGAGGGAGCACTGACGTGAAAAGGTACGGTATTGTGAGGATGGCAGTGAAAAATTCATCACGGATGAACACGGAAGGCTACGCTCACGTTACGGCACTGATATGCGTGAATCGACCTTTAGAAATACAACTACCAATAAAAATTTCCAACATGAATATGAATAAAAATGAACTACAATTTTAATATATTGCATATCATGAACCGCAATAATATACTACATATAAGACCCTTATATAGGTCGTGGTAATTTAAATTACCTAAATTAATAGTCTTTACTGTTTAGTATTAAACTTAATAATTATGTATATAAGTATGCAATTTGACTTTTTACACTTATATTATCATTTTCATACATTTTTATTTCATAGGACATGTAAAATAATATATTAAACTAATTTATTATTGATAAAGTTAATTTTAAATTATTTTTAAATTATTGCCATATGAATGAATAAATAAATAAATTTTAAATTATTGTAGACTGAGAAATCCGGGGAGAAATATATCCATTTTATAAAATATTTCTATCATTATTTTATTTAATTACTATTAAAGAATTAATTTTTTCTTATGTTTAAGATATACTGTTGTTATTATTTAATTTTAAGATTTCATGTGGCCGTTGTGGAGAGAATATGACCTATGAAGAATATACAAATAAACATAGATATAAACATTATAATTTATGTTGGTTAGATGGTGAAGAAAAATTGGTATGTTGAAATTTTAATCTTAATATTTAAAAATACTCTGTTACTTATTAATGTAAGTTTATTGATTATTTAATATTTATTTATTTAGGATTATTTAGATGTTAATAAAATTGCTGTTTTATTACGTAAAATTTTACCAAAACATGCTGAACGTGATAAAAAAATTACTTTTATATGTGAATGGTGTAAAGATAAAAAGAGAAGTGTGTTTGGTTATGCTAATCATATTAAGAAATGTTCCATGAGAGAAAATATAGCACAGGTACGAATTTATTATGGTTTTTTACATTTTAATAGTTTTATGCAATTAAACTATAAACATAATTATTTTATTTAATTTAATCATATTTAAGGTATCATTGTCAAATCTTGATGAGATTACTACAGATGATAAAGTGAAGTCAAAATATGACTCTAATTCAATGGTATGTTTATTGTTATTTTTAATTTGGAACTATTATAATATATTTTTATTGTTTATTAAGGTAATTTGTGGTTTGTGTGATAAAAGCATGTCGTATAAGGAATATGAAATAGTTCATAAATTAACTCATTATAATTTATGTTGGATAAATAATGATGAAAAGCCAGTAAGTTATATTTTTCAATAAAGAATAACATTTGTATTATAATATTTACCACTTAGCAAATGAGTAAGTATTTAACATTATTCAAAACATACATATTTATATTTTAGGACTTTGATGATGAAAATATTATAAAACGTCTATTACGAGCAACTTTACCAAAATATGCTGCAATTGAAAAAAAAGTAAAATTTACTTGTGAATGGTGTCAAGAAGAGAAAAAAAGTGTTGCTGGTTTTGCTAGCCATATAAAACAGTGTCAATACAGACCAGTAAAATTTTTATTTGTTTATTAAAATTTTAAATAATAATTAATAATTGATAATATACAATTCAAATGTTATTTTATACTAGGATAAAGCAGAAATGTTAAATAATCAATTATTAATGGAAGAACTAAATGAAAAAAATTTATCAATAGTGAGTTTATTTGAATTGTATTTATTTTAATTGCATATGGTATAGCCAAGGAATCGTTAGGGGCCTTGCGTACTGCCTTAGGAAACATGCTACACAATACCTTTATTTTTTTTATTCTATTATTAAATAATTTATATAGAACGACTGATTTAGATATTTACAAAAGCGTATTAAATTACCTAAACTGTAATAAAGTTTAACCATTGATTTTGTAATAAAATCAATGGTCTAGAGTCCAGAACTCTAGACTATTTTAAAATTCCTTCCAAAACCGCAAAAATATTTTGTTTATGTCCACCGGTATATACTCAAAAAATTATTTTAATTTTAAGGTAACTTGTGGACGCTGCAGAAAAGAAATGACCTTTAAAGAATATCAGAATCATTGTTCTGTACATTATAACTTGTGTTGGATTGATGGCGAAGAAAAACTTGTAATTGAACTTTTAATATTGAGAATGTTGTATTACCTATTACTATAATATATTTTTTGTTTATAATTTAGGATTTAGAAAAATATGATGATGTATTGCCTAAATTAAGACAATTTATACCTTTCAAAGAGATTCGTAAACGATCAGTAAAATTGATTTGTGAAGATTGTAAAATTGTTAAAAAGAGTGTTATAGGTTTTGCCAGCCATGTAATATTTTGTAATAAAAGTAATAAAGTAAGTATAAAATATATATTTTGTTGTCAAAAACCAATAAATTAATGGTGTAGGTTTACAATTTTATTTTTTAATAATAATTTTGTATATTTGTTAACTTTAGAAATATATGATTAGTAATTGTTTATTAAATCCAATATATATAAAAATAAATAAAAGTAAGAAATTTAAGAAATTAAATAATTTTGTAAAATTCTCATTCTATAACTAAAATACTAAATAATATTTATTATTTATTTATTTTTTTTGCATTTTTCTTATAGGATACAAATCTGTTATTAGTAAATTGTGATATATGTGGTAATAAAGTTAAACCATCATCATTATCTACTCACAAATTAAAGAATTGTAAAGTTGCACAGTTAAAAAATGATTGTGATGTTACTAAAGCAGAAGTAAGTTTTAATTTAATTTTTTTTTTTTTTTAATTAACTTATTAGAATGTTTGAAATCTGTATTTAATTAAAATATATGTTAACTGCTATATTTATAATTTATTTAATTATATTTTTTACTTATACACTGTATATTTTTTTATAAAATATTGCTTTTTGATTGACAAATATAAATTATTATTCCTGTTTTCAGTTGTTCTGATATAGTTATTGCCATTATAAATATTATTTTAATTATATTTAATTAAGGTCTTTAAATTAGAAATTACTAAAATTAGTAACTATTATTTTTTATATTAGAGTTCATTTAAATCAAGAAGAAGAAGAAGAAGAAGACCTCCTAATGTATTAAGTTTTCATCCAGATACTAAATATGTGACAGAATTTTATGTAATTATTAGTAAAAATTTGATATTATTAATTATAGATAATAAAGAAAGTGAGAATTGTTATAATAATATGTAAATAATTTATGTATATTATATTTTATTTTATAGAATAAAATGTGTCGATTGTGTGATTTTATATCAATGAATATCAATGATGTTATTATTCATATTTTTGAGGTTCATAATGTTGACATAAATGATATTGAAAATACAATTATTTTAAAGGAATATATAATTGGTGAGTTTAAATTAAAATAATTAACAAAACATTCTTATTACTTTTTTTTAAAAATAAATTGACATTGGGTTTTTAACAGATACATATGATGCATGCAAAAATATTTATGTGAAGCCACTTTTAAATTATTACTATTTGTAAGATCAAAATTTTAATTTAATTAATATTGGTTTAACATTAAATAAATTAATATGTTTAGTTTTAGAAAAACATTCTGGACTACTAACTGTCATGAAGATTTTCAATCTGATATTCAGCTTTTAAATAATAATGAATTAATGGATTATTTACCATCTGTTAATAAATCATGTAAAATATTGAATTCAAATAAAGAAGAAATTATTGTCGATATTTTCGAATCTATTTACATTGATGGTATATTTATTATAGATGTTTTTAAACTTTTATATAATTTTATATTATATTTAGGAATGTATTGGTTATTTACTGGTGGACCCAATTGGGCCATGTCATGGTGCCCTGTCCCAGAAAATATTAAAACTCAGTATTTGGCAATATCATGTCATCCTAAACCTGATTTAGAACATAAAGAGATGGAAATTTATAGATATCCATCTCTTGTACAATTATGGATATTCAATTCATTAGATAATATTAAGTAAACTATATTATAAATAAAAATTAATAACTATTAAAAAATTGTATGTACAGGTATATTAAATAATGCACTTTTTCAGTCATGAAGTTACTGATTTGCCATATATGTCCTATGGTTTAGCTCATGATTTTGGTGCTGTATGGGATATGGCATGGTGTCCTTCTGGTGCTTATAAGTCTAATGATAAAATTGGTTTGTTGGCATTAAGTACATCTTGTGGAGATTGCCCGGTGTTTGCAATGCCTCACAGGGATGAAAACACAAAAACGTAATATTTTAATAATATGTATTGAAATGAGAAAAATAATGTTCATTTGTACTACTTAGGTTTCATATTTATAAAAGTAAACCTGTAATAGCAAGAAATTTTGAATGTGAATGGATTCAAGGAGGTGTGCAATGTAAAAAAGTTGTTTGGCAAGCAGTCTCGCCATTCAAGTAATGAAAATATTTTGTAGTTTCTTAATCCTAACCTAACCTATAGTTATTAATTAATGATTTCTAAGAAAGCTTAATATTATAAAATTAACACTGCAGTAATTTTCTATAAAATAGATGTACTGTATTTTACTTTTTGTTGGCTGCAATAGACTTATTTTTTGAATTATTATATATAATATATATTTAACATACATATTATATCAACATGATTTTTTATAGATTTTTTGTAATATATTTATAATACTTATAAAATGCAATATCTATTTTATTTTATTTATTTTTTTCTGTAATTAAATTTATAATTTATTTATTTTAAATTTTCACATTAATGATTGCTTAAACTTTGTTATACAATTTTAATTAAAATTATATAACATATATATTCGAGCAGTTTATATGAATGGTATATATTATATTAAAAGTTTTTAGTGACATTATTATTTTAGATTCTGAATGAAGCGAGGAATGTATTGATATGGATGGGATACAGATGTAAAGAGAATAGTGTAGAATTTTGATTAACATATTAATAAATATTGATTAATCATTACATTCAAAAAATGATTCTGAACGAAGTACTGTCAGATTTTTATATGTAGATGACTCATTTAGGAGTTTTATAATAAATTATTTATATTGAGACTGATAAGTGTAAACAATTTAATCAGTACATATATTATCTGATGAACTTGGCTCAGAATCTATTTTTTGAATGTAATGATTTATCATTGCATTCAAATTTTAATACAAATTCAACATTATCCTATACACCTTAATCCCTTACACAACAGTATCAGCTCACCTTTTTTTTTATAATTTATTTACCATTTAAGTTGTGTAAATTTATTTTCAACTTATATTGTTAAATGCTAATGTTTAAATATTTGTTATGCTATAGAACTCTTATTTGTGGTTATTCAAATGGTATTGTGAGCGTTTTCAATATAAATTTCAAATCAATATTTTTAATTGATGATATACTGTATCCAATCCATATTTTCAGAGCAAGCCAATGTAGCATAACAGGTTAATTTATTTTTATTATTTTTATATTCATATTATATAGAATTTTATAACTAATGTATTTAATTACTGTTTTCAGGCCTTTCCGTGAATTGTTTTAATTCTTCAATTTTAGCTGTTACAGCAACCGATGGCAATATAACTCTATGGGATTTAAATACAACTGAAAATCCAATTTTCCAAAAGAAATCATATACTCCTTCGGATTGTACTTGGCTTCAACAATGTTACACATTGGTGTATAGTAGTAAAAGTGTTAAGTTAGATAATTACTATTATTTTAATTCAATAATATGAGAATAATAATTTACACATTTTATTAATTCAACAGCCCAATTTTTTTAAAAGTCCGAACTGTGAATTTTTCAAGTTGTGATGATGATTTATATGGTTATGATCCAGATTTATATGTTTTCACGAACAATGTAACAAAAAATAGTAGGAATATTGATGTGATAAATTATGATGATTCTGATGAAACTATTAAAAGAAATAAAATTAAAATTGATGATGAAAATATTACTATCAATAATTCCAATGTAGTTAGTGATGATGATGATGTTGATAATGATGATGATAATGATTATGATTATGTTGTATCAAAGACAAATAGTGATGAAGACAAATCAAATAATGTGGTAAAGTCTGATAATGTATTAAAAAACGTTGATGAGGAAGATTTATATGGTCCTACATTTTATCAAAAGGGCACTCATTGGGTTTGTTTATGTTTATAATTAAAATGAGGTATGTTAATATTTAAATTAATTATTTATGTCATATTTTAGTCCATTTCTGGATCAAATTGGATGAATGTCTTTGCAACTGGTAATGTGCGTGGAGTTGTCTATGAAAAAATGTTTCTACCAGAACAAAATCAAATAAAGAAAGATAATTCAGTAAGATTATTTAATTATTAATTAGTCAATATTCTAATATTATATTACAATAATACAAATAATAATATAATATTTGTATATTTTCTTTCTATACCATATTTCACATGGTATAATTAGGAGTGGATGTTTAGGTTTCTAAAAGTTCAAAATATAATATTATAATTATTTAATATAATATTAATGCATTTATAATATTCTCTTAATATTTCTTTAAAAACTGGTAAAATATGCTCAAAAAAATTCTTAAATTTGAAAATATTTTCTAATTTAATATGTAAATAACTATTAAATTATGTGATCAATAAATAATTTACACTTTTTCTCTCATAATACTACATAAATTTATGTGAAACCTTATATCTATCCTCCATATAATATTAATATTAACATATTTATTCATAAATATATATATATTTGATTACCTAAAAAAAAAAAATAATAATAAAAAAGATAAAATTTTAACAAAAATAAATATTATAATTACATATCACTGGGTAGATAATTAAATTTAGAAAACAAATTAATATTAATTGTAGTCATGAAATAACCTGACTTATAAAAATAATGTAATTACAAATAAGTAATTTAATATTATAATTTTAGATTCTGAGCGAAGCGAAGAATGTATTGGTGGTTGGTTTTACAATGATGTGCGTCTTTTTTTTTTTTTTTCATGTTCTGAAAACACTTTTACAACCCGAAATAATGCTCCAATTATCACGAATAGCATATGTTTCCGGTAGGAAAGTGGATGTAGTTGGTACTTTATTTAGGTCATTTTTCGAATTTCTCAAAATTGACCCTTAGCGGTAGAAAAAACAGTGAAAAAATGATGAAAAAACAGAATTTTTCACGAAAATTGAAATTTAGACGATTTCGATTTAAATATTTCACGATAACTAAAGCAATTTTTTAGTAAGAGATTTGAAAATTTTTTGATTTTTTAAAATATTTTGAAATTTTTTGAATTCTTACATTTATTTGAATTTTCAAATTTTTTGAAATTTTTAAAAATGATGGAAATTTTTTGAATTCTGAAATTTTTTGAATATTGAAATATATTTGAATTTTCAAATTTATTTGAATTTTGAATGGTGTTTACATAACTATTATATATATGTGGTGAAATTTTGGAATCGTTACATTAATTTTTCTATAAAATATAGGACTGAATATTTCGTAAAATTCTCGTTTTTACTTATATAATGTTTGATAAAATTGGCAATTTTTGGTATTAAGGTCTGAAAATTTTACTGAAGTATACTTACATATTACTTAACATCATACTAAAATATTAGAAAAATCCCTATTCTCAATTTTTTTTTATAGCTGTTTTAAGTATTTTTAGTTCAAATGAAAATTATAATCTTACTGAACTTCGCTCAGAATTGTTTTTTCGAATGCCATGATTCGCACACTGTATCCTATGCGGCAGGAGTATCAGCTCTCTTTTAAATCATATATTATATACCTAATTATAAACTTAAAGGACACAAATAAAAAAAATTCATACTAAAGATAAAAAAAATTATGTTTATAAAAATTATGTATCATTTTTAATTTATGGAAAATAAATTTATTTTATGAATTCTATTCATTAATTTTAATATGTTATGCATTTTTATTCTCATTAAAATGAATAAAGTCAATAAAAATGTGCATAAACATAAAAATTCATTCTTTAGTTATAATATAGCGAGTCTAATTCTATCTTCAATAAATTTAAAACAAGAATATTTTATAAAAAAATATATATATTTATATAAATACATTTTATATATGTACCAAAATTATAATTATATTTAAAGGAAAAATGGTATGATTATGAGTTTATTAATAGTTTTAAAGTAATTTATTTGTTTAAATGATATTAAATTAATGTATATTTTTATTTATTTAGATATTAAAGAAAATTTTTATTGATGGTCAATAAACTAATTTCAATCTTTTAAATTTGTATTTATTATTTCAGTCAACATTCCAATTATCCGTTAAAAAATTATCAAATGATACAAATAATTCTGATTATTCAAATGGTTTTCTCTTTCATGATACTATTAAAGATTTTGGTCTTGAATTGATACGTGTAAGTTTTATATACTCTTTTTCATTAAAACTAAAGAAACCCAATTTCTACAAAAAATTTGTTTTTATTTTAACAAATACGCATTTCGAAGATCAAGTCTTCTTCATCAGTGCTAAACAACTACTGAGTCTTTTAGCACTGATGATGAAGACTTAGTCTTCGAAATGCGTATTTCTTAAAATAAAAACAAATTTGTTTGTAAGAAATTGGGTTGCTATATTTTTAATTAAAAATAATAAATTCTACAAGTGACCCAATACCAAAATTTTATATACTCTGTTCACAATTAAAAAACGTAGTCAACGGCAGAAGAAAGACACCACTCATTTGTTTCCCCTTCTGAGTATATTAACTGTTTGCACCTGTTACCGATGCACAATGGCAGTCAAATTATAATTAACACATGCCTAGAACAATAAATTAATATGATTTTCCCATTGTCTGTGTCGTTTGAGATCTGTCCTTGTAATGTGATCTTTGGTCAAAAGTTGGCTGCAGACTACATTCCTTATTGTGAATGGAGTAGAGTTAATTTTAATATCTTTACAAATATATATTTTGTATTGTATTTTACACTTAAATATTTAGAAACCTACTGACGAACTTCTAAAAAAAAATCAAGATGACATCAAACCATTATTAAGATACCCACTTGATAATATTACCAAAGTAAAATATAATTTTTCATTATTATTATTTTATATGTAAATAATTTGTGTGTAATTTTTATTAATAATGTTTTAATAGGTTACTTGGAACCAGAATTTTAGTTCATTTCGTTGGTTAGCTAGTGGTACACAAAGCGGTTTTACTCTAGTATCACCATGTAAAACATTACCTGATAATTATATACAGTCATTTTATGATATAATTGCAACCCAAAATAAGAAAAAATCATAAATAATTGTTAAAACTAACGATTAGATTGATATTTTTAAATAATTTATTAAATTAGATCTTTTTTTTTATATTTAATATAATTTTTAATATTACATAGAATAAAATGCATAGATAAAATTTTATATAATAAATATTGTGAGGTTTTAGATTTATTAATTTTTATTATATTTTTACTTTTTTTTATATATATATATCATAAATTGTAATATATAATTAGTAATGTATATCATAATATAATTGTAAATTTATCTTTAATGTACTAAATTTTATTTTATTTTAGTGATAGTTTATAAACATTGACCATTATTACTTAACATAATTTTTTTTATTTAATTATAATCAAATTTTCATTATAATAAAATAGATTATAAATTTATGAATATATTATTTTTGAAAAACTGCATAATAATATGAGGAGTAAAATTTAGTGGCTTTGATCAACATTTAACTATGGTTTTATACTGTAAATAATTTTATATTAAATTTTCTAGATATTGTGTGTGCATGATTTGTGCCAATTCAATTTGTAAAAGAAGAGCTTCCTGTGGAAGGGATACAGGTGTAAAGAGGATAGTGTTGAATTTTGATTAAATTTTGAATGCAAAGATATAAATCATTACATTAGATTTATCGGTATGTTAATATAAATGCCCATGAAACCCCTAAATGAGTCACCTTAATACCCAAATCTGACAATGCTTTATTTAGAATCATTTTTGAAATATAATGATTAATCATTGCGTTTAAATTTCAACACTATCATCTCTAGACCTATATCCCTTCCACAGCAGTATCAGCTCAGATATGGACATTTAGGTATGGATATAATGAGCATTTATATTGAACTTAGAGACTTGAAAATTATATAGGATGTTCTGTGTTCATTTATGTATTATATGTGATAAAATTTTGCCTTTTAAATATTAAATAAAAAATTGAATCAATACCTACTGAACTTCGCTCAGAATTGTTTTTTTGGATGCAATGGTTTATAATTGCATTCAAATTCTAATTAAAATTAAACACTATTATTTACGCGCCTGTATCCCTGCGACAGGATTATCAGCACTTCTTTTGTTGAATTGGAAATTCATAAAATTATCTAAATAAAGTACAACAAAATACATCTTACAATTCTCCAACCCTACTGAAATCATACTCTATTTGTAGTAATCAGACTATTTCTATCTCAAATCATATGTTCAAATATAAAAAAAAAACATGCATCTTTGAAAAATCAATACATACTTTGCTTGCTTATAATAAAAAATTGTTTCTTTTTTATTTTGTTGTTGTTTTTCAGTTGTTTCTTAAAAGAAAAAGACAAAAATAAATATTTTTAATATTGATAACAAAGAATTTCAGTACACAAATAATATTAAATAAATTATTTAATAACTCATTACAAATTGTATTACAATTATTATTTTTTTTTTATATATTGGACATAAAAATACTTTGATTGTATAAAAGTTTCAAAATGCATAATCAATCCTTGATCAATAAAATATTTTTATGGTAATTAAATCAGTAACACAGATTATAAATGCATGTATCAATATTTTAATCTAACATTTTTCTGATCATATAGTTCAATATTCCTCCATGTTTGTGGTATAAGATATCAACTTCAGTATCAAAGCGTAGAATAGCATTAAATGTAACACCTGTATTGGTCTGTGAAATAAAAAATATACTCGTATTTAAAAATTAAATTAATACATAAAGGAAGAATATGATTACTTTCACTTGGATTTCTTGCAATGGTTTGCAGTTTTGTGGAATAATTATGTCATAAATTTCATGACCAGTAAGCTTTAATGTTTCAGCATTTTCTTCAGAACGGAATTGCAGTGGAATGATTCCCATACCGACCAAGTTTGAACGGTGAATACGTTCGTAAGATTCGGCAATTACAGCTTTAATACCCTAAAAAACAATAATTAACAATTTAATTTTAAATAACAACTATTAATTATATCCACGTTCACATATGTTTATATTTTAATATTATATTACCAGTAAAAATGGTCCCTTGGCTGCCCAATCTCTAGAAGAACCAGATCCATAATCTTTGCCAACAATAGCAATAAGCTGTCTTCCCTCTTTAGCATACATTTGAGCTGCATCAAAGACATCCAACTAATATAAATAAAGATTTAAATTTTAGTTAATTTATAAGTTATATTAAAAAATAATATAGATTACCTCTTGTCCACTGGGAATATGTAATGTTTTTGGTCCAGTATTCTTGACCAACTTGTTCACTAGTCGTATATTAGCAAACGTCCCTCTAGCCATAATGTCGTCATTTCCACGTCTTGAACCATAAGAGTTGAAATCTTTTGGTGTAATGCTAATAAATATAAATAAATTTAAACATTTAAATGATTATAAGTAATAAAATATTTCTTGCTCACTTTCTTGAAGCTAAATAACGAGCTGCAGCACTATTTCTGGCAATACTACCAGCTGGACTAATATGGTCAGTTGTTACAGAATCCCCAAGAAACAATAGTACATGAGCATTATTCACAGACTGAACACCGGGCAATGTCTGAGAATATGTAAAAATAAAACATTAATAAATTATAATATTAAATTATTATCAATAAATATATTATCAATAAATATATTATACTTTTGTCATGTTACGGAAAAATGGTGGGTTTTTAATATAAGTTGATGACATATCCCAAGGATATAATTGACCATCTGGAGCTTGTAAACATTGCCAAGCATTAGAACCATTCTCAATACGAGCATAAACATCTTGGAACATAGCTGGAATAACGGTTTGCTTTTCTACAGCTTGAATTTCTGTTCTGGAAGGCCAAATATTCTTTAAAAATACTGGTTTACCATTACTATCGGTACCTATATATGAATTAAATATATTATATTATATTTAATAAAACATAACAACTACATAAGTAAATAAAAATTGAATTTAAAAAATAAAATCATTATAATGGCCTACCAATTGGTTCAGTTTCAAAGTCAATATCAATACGTCCTGCAATTGCATAAGCGATAACTAATAACGGAGATGCCAAATAGTTTGCACGCGTATTCGGATGAATACGTCCTTCGAAGTTCCTGTTGCCAGACAATACACCACAACAAACCAAATCGTTCTAAACAAACATAATATGTTAAACATTAAAAATTATAAGTATATGTAAACACAATTTTATTGTATTCATTAATAATTATCATATAAATTCCATAGTATAGTATTACACCTCCAGTTGAATTTACAAAAATGATTTATTTGATGTATTAATGAAATGCATACGGCATACCTATATTATATTTTTTATATTTTTATTTTTTAAATTATTATATTTTCATGAATTTATGAATAATATAATTATTAAATAATTTTATACAGTACCTATATAAATAAATTATTAATCGTATATCTACATAATATATTACAATATAGGTATTGGAAAATATACTACAAAATAACAACTCTCTATAAATTAAATAAATAGTAAATATTGTTTAAGTATGGTGAAAATCAATTTTTAACAAATGACAAACAATTTATTTTAAAAAATCATTATTTAGTCCATCGGTTCACGTATTCCCACCGAGTTTGCCGCACGACTTTCTTTGATGTTTACCCATTGGCCATTACCATTGGGAAACCATGAGTAGTGGAGACTTTAAGTTCGCCAGCATATTTGCCGTTTATTTAATTTAATTTCTTGATTAAATCATTCCCACGACGAACTTACCGATTCGATCGCGTTCACAACAGATTCGGGCAATGGCCCAGAATTTCCGATACACGTCATACACCCGTAACCGACAGTATCGAACCCAAGTGTGTTCAAGGCCGAAGTCACGCCGCTCTCTCGCAGATAATAAGTGACCACGCCGGACCCGGGAGACAGACTGGTCTTAATGTACGGGGCGACGGACAGCCCGGCCGCGACGGCATTTTTAGCCAAAAGACCTGTTGGTTGTATTAATATTTAATATACAAGAAAAAAAAGAATAGCTGATACTCCTGCCGCATGGGATACAGGGTGTGCAAATCATAGCGTTTAATTTTAATTAGAATTTGAATGCAATGATAAACCATTGCATTCAAAAAACGATTCTGAGCGAAGTTCATTCAGACAATGTAGGTATTTTTTAAAATTTTGACATTTTTTTATTAAATATTTAAAACGCAAAATAAGTACATGAATGAACTCTATACAATTTTCAAGTCTCTAAGTTCTATATAAATGCTCATAAAATCCCTTGTCACCTAAATGACTATATCTGACTGAACTTCGCTCAAAATAGTTTTTCCAAATGCAATGGTTTATCATTGCATTCATATTCTAATTAAAATTAAACGCTATGATTTACAAACCTGTTACCACCATGCGGCAGGAGTATCAGCTCTTCTTTTTGATACTTTAAACAGCTATAAAAAATAACCATAAATGTAATAATTCACAATTAATTGGAACTGAGTTAAGTAAAATGTATTTCAGCTTAAAATAAATTTTCAAAATTTTTAAAAAATATTTGTCAATTTTATTTAACATTATTGTAAAATATTAAGAAAAATCCATATAAATAATTTAAATATAGATTTTACTGAAATTACAACTTAAAACAGTTAAATTGAGACTAGAGATTTTTCTAATATTTTGATATGATGTTAAGTAATATGTATACATACCTTAGTAAACTTTTTGAGCTTAATAGCAAAAATTGCCAATTTTATCAAACATTATATAGGTAAATAAAAACGAGAAATTTACGAAATATTCAAAGTCCTTTATTTAGTAAAAAATATTAACGTAACGGGTCCAAAATTTCACCACATATATATTGTAGCTATGTGAACACCCAAAAAAATTTTCAAGTCTCTATCTTCAAAATTGCCTGTGTTATCGTGAAATATTGAAATTGAATTCGTCGAAATTTCGTGAAAAATGCCGTTTTTTCGTCGTTTTTTTTACCGCTTAGAAAATTGAGTCTTGAGAATTTCATAATACTTATATAATAATAATTATTTTAAGGAGCAGTTTATATTTAATAATATAGTTGTATTCTCGATTTAGTTGCGTCGAAGGAATTAAAAACGATCAAAGAATAAAATAATATGAATAATAAAAAACGAAAAAAGGCATTTCATACTTTCATAGTGAAATGCCTGAACTGTAAACATCGTATTACATTATATGCATTTCTGTGAGATAGTCTATTCTATACATACAATTAATAATTATTACAATATTTACAAATCTATGTAACACATTAATAAATTATTGGTGGTAACATTGTAATAATCTATTTTTTTATTATTATTAATATAGAATTGAAAGAAATTTATAATTTTAATTTAAATATTTTTCACAATTATAAAAATGTGTGATTTAATAATACTAGTATATTATAATATTAAATTTAAAGGTCTAAATTTTCCAAAATGTTTTCAACGCCGGAATTTAAAATAGGAAGTCGTAATTTCGTATTTTTCTATTTTAAAATTAATATTTCTACGAGGCCACGAAAATAAAGACAAATAATTGAATCACCGTGAACATCTAAAATATTGTGAATGACGAGGTGATCAAGGGGAAGAGATTATTCTTCTATATTATAAGAACTAGGAAATTCTGAAGTATTCTTTGAAATATTTTTCTTTAAAATAATATAGACATATTATAGTAATTATTTTGTAATGTAACTGGTACGGTATTTTAACATTAATTATTAATTGTATAGTTCGTTTACCGGCGCCGAGCATGACACTGGGATTGCTCGTATTCGTACACGATGTAATGGCAGCGATCACGACCGAACCGTGTTTTAACGTGTATTTTTTGTTATTGAATTCAAATTCACCGCTAGCGTTCAGTTTATCTGGACTAATGTTAAATCCTTTAAAACCGATCTGAAATAAATGGAGAAAAACAGTTACTTAAACAGAACAATAAATAATATTAAATCTAAATCCAAATCGTAATTAATATTTCGTAAATAATATATTTCATTTATTATATTTTATTCTTGCCATTAAAAATTAAAATAATAATATATAACCGTCATTATAAACATATTAATATTATCATTTACCACTACCACTCGACTCTCGTCACTTGATAATTTCAATCAAATGTTAATTTCTTTTTTTTTGTCCTAAATTCTTCAAAAATTTAATATTTATAAATTTTTAAATAAAATTTGTTTCAACAGCGAGAAGAAAATTTCAAAAAAGTGGGAAAGTAGATCCCTTATCGCATAACTAGATAGATCGTAACGTTGGAAGTATAAAACGTCTAAATCCCAATTTTTATATGTGTTAGACAGAGAAAGAAAATCGACGCTTCCAATCCTCTTAATATTCTGTGTGAGAGACAGTATTTATTTATAAACATTTTTTTCCAACTATACATGAATCAGTGATAATATTAATTTTGTTTTGTGTTTGCATTTCGTCGTTCGCTCGGAATCGGAAATATTAATATTATTTGAATACCACCTATAATAATAACACTATCGTGGTTTATTATCATTTATTATTCATTACTGTAGCTGTTTAATTATTTTTATTTTGTGTGAAGCAAGAAGAAGAACATAGACAAGTACATGACGAAAGTCTCAAACATTTCGTACAGTTTTATACTGTTAGTTTATATTTTTTGTCGAAGAAGTAACTAATGACTTAATTTAGAGAAAAAATAAGACTATGAATTTGTTAAGTATAATGTATAAAGTATTTAATTGTATCTATTATTTCTAAAAACGTTGTGCGTTTATAAATATATAGATAGATATAGAAAAAATACATAAAAAATTGAAGCATAATTCATGTTTTAAGGAGTTAAAAATCCCCATAAAATCGTTTCTACCAATTGGTTATATATAGTTCAGGCTCCTCATATAGAGCGCATCCCGGACCATTCACGTTCCAGTCCGCCACTGATAGTAATATTATGTAATAACTAGAAAAACACGTCAATCTACGAAAAGTATACGTTAATTTTGTACATACGGTATTTGGATAACAAAAAAAAACATAGTAGTTGTATTGTAAATTTTTAATGTTATATAGGTATATAATTTTAATTTAAAATAATAAAATAAAAAAGGACAATTAACAATTTTTTTTTTATATAGGAGGAAGAGTTGTATGTCCCGGATTATGAATTTGAAAACATGGCAATTCTATCATACATGTATAATATTATACATATTATAATATATTCATGTTATAATATTGGATAATATTATACAAATGTAATACCAAAAATAAGGTAGTAACAAACTGACAAGACAGAGCAAACAAAAACATTATTATTTTTTTATTAAGACGCCAATAAAAGGTAAACGTGTTCGTACGATTGGTTGGCGAATTCTTCGACAACAAGACCGAACGCGCGCGCGTTGTGGTAGGTATTAATTCTTCCGTAAAACCTTTTGTAATTTTGAATGCCATACAGTCAAACAAACTATACGCGGAACCGACCATATTGACACACACACACACACAAACGTCCTGTGAGTATTTTCGGTGTTTCAACGACAACGGTAGGATTTGGATGGATGTTTTTCTCTTTGTGTACACAATAATTTCGTGATGATTTTATGGCTGCGGGCCACTTGTTCGCCGAAAACCGTTAACACGTGTGCATGGTATTTATTTTTATTATAAGGTGAAAATAGTTATTTCCGATCCGACCGGACCCATTGTCCAGCGAGGCCGTTTTGTTCTTACAAAGGCGCATTTTGTCATGCTCTCAGAACGGACAGAACGCGTTTCCCGCCATTTATTTTCCGTCCTTCTCGAAGAAACCTTACGGGAATATTGTTCTTTTTCTCTCACTCTCTCTCGCTCTCACACACTGTTATCGAGAAAAAAACCGCATCATCGACGTCGCCGGGGATGAATGGAACTCTAAATGTATAATATGGGCTCTGTTGCGACGCTGAAACTGTCCGAAAAAAAAACAATTTATGGCTTTATGACTAAATCCACGAGTCGCCGGATCGATGGTTTGGCTTTCTTCGTTTCTATGAACACCAGAAATACCGTCTGTTGAAACGAAAAGACATTATCTCACAATGCGTGTTCGATTGAATGCGTTTCTCGGGGATAAAGACCGAAATAATGCTACAATACAATACGGATACAAATACACAATACACACGATATGGAGCCGGATCTATTATTATACCTGTACAGAACATATTTTGATGTATACCATTCGACCAACAGGTACATGTTTTTAAATAATATATTATTATAGAGGCATAATAAAATGAACAAAATAACAAAAATAAACGGCACGTTGAAAACGTTTGGAAAAAACTAACCCCACACAACACCCCCAAAAACAAATCGACCGCTTACTCAGGATTATATCCAGTTATTTCGAAGTACATGAAGACAAAAAGTATTATGGTTTTACCAACATTTCGGTAAATTCACTTCTGTATAATATAATTTTATAATAATACAGATACGTGTTCCACGACACTGCATTTACTATTTAGTACCTACGTATTTGTGTGTATTTTTATTAAAATAATTCCATAATATTCAAATATACTCAAATATCGGGTGATTAAATATCCTAAAAATAACTATTATTAAATAAAATAAAATAAGCATTAGTATTATAATATTGTATTGTATTTTAATGGAATAAACTTATTATTATTATTATTATTATTATTATTATTATTATTATTATTATT
>JAIUCT010000010.1:624581-644041 GCA_021307375.1 Tetraneura akinire
ATTATTATTATTATTATTATTATTATTATTATTATTATTATTATTATATATAAATTTAAATTCACATTCTCCATTTTTATATTTGTATTTACATTCATACAATAAATAACTGTATTGTTTAAGGTACCGTTTCCTAGGCGCGACATGTCGTCGCTCACTGCTTTTGTGAAAATTGTATTATCTGGTCTGGAAGACGCGACAGGTCGCGGCTCGCGGCGTTTCAACTTTAGGTCGTCGCGAGTCTGCTCTCGGAGCAGTAGGCCGGCGAAACAATGGTAAAAATGTTATTTTTGCCGTCGGAAGACGAAATATTAGTACAGGAAGTAGAAAAAAATAACAATCTATATGATTTGTCGAATTCAAATTATCTATTAATCTCATCCTCATCTTCATCGATCAATAGAAGGGTTAAAATATTATTGTTAATAAACATTAGTTTATCCATGTTATTAAAAATAATATATTAAAAATATATATTATAAATACTTGCATATTTGAACAGATACAAAACTGAACTGACAAAATTACTGTATGTAACCTGGACGAAAATAATAATTTTATCATATTGAGTGTACTAGTGACGTCGGGGTCGCGACGACCCAAAGTCAAAACGCCGCGACCTGTCGTGTCTTGCAGACCAGATAATACAATTTCCACAAAAGCAGTGGGCGGCGACGCGTCGCGCCTTGGAGACAATAGCTTTAGGAATTCCAATTATTAATAAAACGACTTTTAATTTAATTTATGGGATTATAAAATTTCAATAATCACTATTAAAGACAATCTATATTTGACCAAATTCTATAACAATAAATTACATGTATATTATATGGAGTATTTATCGATACACGAAACCATACATATTATAATAATCATGATAATCAATGATTGTACACTGTATTTTTATAAATTATATTTAACATGATATGTAAACATAATAAAATTAATGAACACCACCAATTTGTTAATTTTTTTTATAATACCACGGTTTGTAAAGAATTTCATAAAATATATTTTTCGATTATCACCATTGATTATAGAATAGTTTATTATATGAGTATAAACAATATAATTAACACTGTTATAAATATGAAAATAGCTTAAATAAACAGATATAATATGTAATAAGAATTCACCACATAATCAACGTTATACAAGATATAAATAATCGACATTGGAAATATATTATTGGTTTATTGCAGTATATCCGTATGGCGTATAGGGTAAAATAAATAATAATTAAATATGATTAATAAAATTAAATAAACAATAAGTGTAAAAATTTGTAATTAAAATTTTCGCTACATTAATAAAAAAATTATTTACAATTGTTTGTTAATACATATTAATTATTAGTGATAAACTGATAAAAATAAATCACTTGTGTTTATGAAAAATGTTTAAATGTTCAACTAAAATACGTATTTTTGTATAATTATATCAATATTTATAAATAAACAATAATATTTTTATATATTATATTATATTATACATTTATAATATATTTATTTAAGACGAGTGATTTTTTTTTGCAAATAATTTTAGTAAATAAATAGAATTATTTCGTTACTATAGCTTCAGATATTACTAATTAGTAAAAACTAGAAATACGTTTATAAATTATACAAAAAATGATTTAATTAATAAATTAAAATAAGAATTATATGTTATTCAATTTCAAGTTATATAACTTTTATTTGGATAGTTATATCTTATATGATACAATTTAAATTATTAAATCTAGTAAATTTAACTAAATGTTAAATGACCAATAATTTAATTAATAGGGAGAGTTATGTGTATTGAACAAGAATTATTGTTCAAGTGTATTTAAAATGTCATTATATGTAATTTATTTTCTGTATATAAACAAACAAAATTATATAATTATATAATATTATGTTATATGTGTTAGTGTTATGTAGAAATATGCTGAAATAAAATATAAGTAATATGTAAACGTAAAGTATTATTTTTACATAATTCACACTATCTACAATAAAAATGACAATCGAATTGACTTTATCTTGATAAAATAAGTAAATAATATTATATATTTAACATATTATTCTGTATTTATTATACCTATATAAATATATTATATTACATAATATAAACATTATAATGATTAATATTTTACGAAGCAAAATTTTCCATTATTTAACAGTTTTAGAAAGAAACTAAAAAGTAATAGTTTATATTTTCGACACCAGATTAAAAAATATATATAATATGTTGGTCTGTATAAAACCTCTTTACAAATTTATTTTAATTTGAATGTGTCGTTTCAAGATTATATTATCACAAATATTAGAACTATATACAATGTATAGTTTACTCTATAAACCACGTACGTGGTAATTAACTAATATATTCATACAAAGTTAATTAAACTAATAAATGTGATTAAAATGTGATCAAAAATACCATTAAATAGTATACATTAATTGCTATTATAGATAAGAAAATTCTAGTATGTTTACAACATTAGTTTTCAATGGACGTTTGTTGTGAAACGGTGTAAGTGTCGTGTTTGCAGATAATAATACATAATATTATTTGTATATTTTAATGTTATAAAAAATACTAACCAATTCACAAATTACAACAAACTAACTATAATAGATCATGCTGCTAACACAGTTGGCTTATTCGTCAATCGTATTATATTTACAATAAATATATTATGAATTCAATATTGTCAGAAGATACAATATAATGGTGAGAAAGATTATAACCGAATTTTATATTAGTCGAAACAAAATAATTATACAACACGATTAAATACGACGAGCTCGTACATATTTCTCACATTTTTCAATATCTATAACCGTTTATATAATATTAATATAAAATTCGTTAAATTATTTACAATGTATTTTAGATGGAAAATTATTTGGTATTGATATAAAATTTGAAAAAAAAACAAAGTATCACATTCCCAATTTCGTATTAAATTATGTTTTATATCTTACAACAAAGCGTTTATGATTAATATCGTGCTTATAAGATTTATCTCCAGAAAAAATCAGTAAATCGAACAATCTTGAGTATAAAATGTTTATTTTTGTTTTTTGGCGGAATTATAGGTAATAATATAAATTATAAAACGTAATTTTTCAAAATTTGTTAGGTAAACCGTTTTAGACGTGTGTGTGTGTGTGTTTTCTTGAAAAAAAAAAAGGAAAGCAGTATAGTTGTAGTATTTATTCACAAAACATATTATAAGGGATGTTATATAAAAGTTAAAAAAATAATTAATGAATTTTATTTTTCTTTGACAGATCGCAGGTTGCAGGTATACCACAACTACCAAACATATTATATAAGGACCATGACCATTCGGCCAAAGGACAGTATCGTCAGTAATCACTAATCAGTATCTTCGTGCTCGTTATGCCATGCGCACTAATTCGCTCTACCGGTTCTTTTTTTTTTGCATTCGAATCCACGTTATGGAACTATACTGTTTAAATATCGCTACCATTTACCGTATACGAGTTAAAATCGCAATAATTAATTATTGTATAAAAAATTTGATCGCAATCGTTTGCATAAATTAACATTGTTGTTCGATAGTATATATTTTAGTATCACGATGTTAATTGAAAATTTGTGACTAGAATTATATACTATCAATCAACAGTGATTCATAACAAATGCCGTATTTTGTAGTAAGTAGACATCGTCTAATAATATTATTTATTAATAAACTATTCCTTTGTATTTTTTTTTTTTTTTTACTAATTTTATAAAATATTAATATACCTGCTTAGAAATTATAAATTAGAAAGTAAATAAGCTGTCCACGTAAACCCGAATCATCGAGTTTTCAGTTCAATATGTTTTTTAAATACTTAAAACTTGGTGGGCGGGTTAACGCGGACTTGCCATAAGACGACCAAATAATACTAATTTTAAGATGTATTTTTAGCATCCAGCAGATAACTGAAATACCTTGTGCTCAAGATTTTATTTTTTTTTTTTTACTACCAAATTTGAAAAATAAATACAGAATTATGAATGACACCTATTGGTAACCGGAACGTCTTTAGTAATCCTATTTTAAATCTAAAGATGTTTTTGTTACCTACGGAGTTACATAAACAAATGACTGGCAAATTGATTTACAAACACAAATTAAGTACTCCTGTATAGTAGTAAAAATTTCTTTAACTAGTCTATATTCATTATCTAGTAAAGATGTTTTTAACTGCCGTACAGTTGTTCAAAATAATCGACAATACATAATTATTATATAATTGATATTTTTTGTTTATCATTTAAATTAATTATTTTAATGTTATTATTTTTCAATATTGTATAAGTTATTTTTTCGTATAGACAATATCATGAAAAAGAATATGTACTATTAATGAGTATATTATATTATATATTATATTTTTTATTTCTCTAGTTTTTTCTAAGGATTATTAAATATTATTTTAAATGCTAAGAAAATTATTGTATAATAATTATCAAATAAGATGCCTTGTGTATTTTTTAATATTAGGACATTGGTGCTCTTTGGGATTTTTAGGGAGTTGGAAGTGTAATTATAATCGCCAGTTCCTTTGAATCCCAAGATACTAGTGTCGGAATATATCGACAAAATTATTTGATTTGTTATTAATTATGAAGCAAAAATTGGACACTTCGTTAATTAATAAAATTACAACAGCTAAGTTATCATTTCAATACTTCATAAATTACATTATTTACTCTTAATAGTCAACTTTTGAATAATAATTACTTTTAAATTGATACAAACAATTTTTTAATATTTAATTAGCTATAATTATTATTTAAACTATAATAAAACGTTTATGTTGTCAAATCCTAAATGTCATTATTTTTCAATTTTCCTGTTATTTACATAATTTAATTTCAACGTAGATCAAAAGTGCAATAAGCCAATAAATATATAACGAACTAGATAAATTTGCGTTATGAAATAATTGCTACTATAGTATTTTATTGTTATGGTATGAAAATTATGGTTGTTCTAAACTTCTATATAATTTATAAGTTCAATTTTCAATAACTTTGTTTTATTTCTATATACATATTTATTAATATTCATAAAAAAAATAATTTAATCAAGCTCAATGTTTAAAAATAATCAAATGTTAATAGTGTTAGCACGTATCACGTATGGTAAAAATATTTTTGCATAGGTATTTTACAATCGAATGTTTAAATAATATATTTATTTTAAATTTTCATTTAAAAAATAAAAAATAATATTGTTTTTCTAGTCTAGAAATTCTTATTATAAGATTGTGATTTCCGGTCTTTCCAATTAGACATTAATGTAATGTAATACACACTGATAAATTTATAAAAAATTTTCATTTCATGAATAACGAATATATTATTTTTAACAGATAACAAAAATAGAAAAGTAAATAAAAAACAGATTAGATATATTGTATACAGTCAAAACTTTTCAAAGCATAAAATATTGAAAATTTAATTATTTTTAAACTTTGATTTCTAAAATATCTTTATGGAATATAAAATAATATAGTAGGTATATTTGAAAATAAAATTTGATAAATATGAGGCACACACTTTCTAAAATAATGCGAGACAATAAAGATAAGTGTACTCCTAAACGAAAATAGGCATTCACACTATCCCATACAAAATTGAAAACCCTGATCAATGTCCACAAATAACGAGTTTTGGGGAATTTGATAAATAAATTGAATATACTTAATTGATATAATAATAAATTTGAAAAATTGAACATGAGCTATCAACAAACATTTAATTATGAAAAATATGAATTATCGCAATAAAAAAAATTTACTTGGGCCTTGGACGAAAAAATGTATAAAATTGTAGACCCATTATTGAAGTTTCTTTATGTTAAGCAACAGCCAACAATCAGTCGACTATCGTTTGTTTAAAGCTTAAATGCATTTTTACATTCTGTTATGGATTTATAATACATAATTTATATTATACATGGCAATGATAATATATATATATTATATAATATGTATATTATGGTGTTAAAAATTTAAAATTCTTCAATAAATCCGTTGATATATTCACATATTTTATTATTATCATTTTAGTATAATAATTTATAATTCAATGATTTTTATTTTTATGGTACTGTATATATCATAATTATAATAAAATGATATTTATGAATAAAATTTAAAAAATATTTTGCAAAAAGGTAAAATTTATTAATTATTTTTACCGATGTCTATAGTCTTATTGTCTTATTAACACTGCATTATTTAATATTACAAATACAATTTAAAAATTTTATTTTTACAACATATACATGTATATACACATGTGTGTGTGTGTGTTATGTTGTTTTATTAATGATAGAAAATAGCCGATAATAAAACCACAGAATAAATGAAATAAAATATTTTAATAAATGAAAATAATAATTTATTCTGTGATAAAACTAAAATATATGTCCATAGTGGATACGAATATATCCTTAAAACAGCCAAGTGAATATACAATATTTTATTTTGATTATATACATTATACATTATTATTGGAACAGTTGAAATTGGGGGAAGGAGCTTATGGTATTTTCTATGGATTTTAGAAAGTTTAAAATAATATTTAAAATTTTAAAGAAAACAAGTTTGGAAATATATAAACTATAATATTCAAGGACGAAACTAAACAATTTTTGACGACTTGATAACTGCCAAATTAAAACAACGTCACGTGGAAAGTGGAATGTCCCAGACAACGGATATCGACAAAAACATGACGACTTGTAATTTATAAATACGAATTACGACGATAAGAAATACCCGCTACCCGCACCAACTAAATATTGAATAAGTACAAAATCTAACACGAAAGACGGAAAAACATGTAATAATAATTGTTAATAACATTGATTGTTGCATTATCTTTGTTGAGACAACTGGTTTAAGTATTTTTGGAAATAATTGTATCAGCCAGATCACGATGTCAGGAGGGGATGAAGTCTGTAATCCATGTGCCGTGAGTCGTGAATATAATATAATTTATTGAATAAAGTTTTAACTCTTCGTCGTACCCGTGCGCCAGTCATTCGTCGTTATTTTGTTAATGTTATTATAATATGTTCCTTCGCGGTCAAAAATTCAAAATACGTTTCGTACAAGTTGCCCGTGCTTAAATCATTATTCGTTGTAATATTGCATGGCACAATAAAATGATTAATAATTATTTAATCTAAATTCACGTGTTTTTTTCTTTATTATTTCTGTTGGATTTGACGATAACAATATTACAACGATCGATTGTTACTTATTAGTTATTAGTTTATTACGTATGCTTTGTTGATTTTGTATGTAAGTAATAATATTATTCTATGTTCAGACGTGACCAATTTTGTGAAAATAACAAATCTATCAGATTTCACAGTTCGCTTTATTTATACGATATACGGCGTTAATGTTTATCATTAATTATTATAATTACTATTTTAACGTAGTTCGTTCAATGTACACGTGATTTTGTTTTGTTCGTTGTTTTTTTACATTGTTTTGCTTACGCATGTCTATTTTATTGATATATCCGACGTACGTTTTCCTACTCATCAATGTTTTAGGTTGTACGAAAATATATGAAATCACTTAAAGCTTTGATGATAGGAGAATGTGCACGAGGAACATCGCATGTGAAGCACATCAAGTAAATCTTGTACAAAATGATGCTCTCAGATATTTAACAGAAACGAAAAATGTGAAGATATCCAGCTTTAGCAGCCTCCTAACATCGACTCATTATAAATAAATGTATTAAGCAGACTATCTCGTGACTGCGTGTAATAACAGACATTTTGTATCGTTTTAGGTAACTACATCACTATGGGAGTGACATGTAAACGTCCCATAGGTTATAGGTACTCTACAATGATACAAAAGTAGCCATCAAAATTAAATTTTTACTTTTTGTAAATATTTTACAGATATGTTGTTGTATGTTGTTAGACCACGTTGTTATGTATAATTATAATGCTTTCGAATTTATATACAACATTTATATTATTATGTTAAGTTATGATAAGTGAACTTTCCATTAATGTATGCGATTAATATTTTAATTAGTTACTTTAAGATATTAATTTTTAAATAAATAAAAACCATAATATTTGTTTTATACTATAAACAAAGATTTGGATTTGATTTAGTTATCAAATAATTCCACAATGTTCATTCATACCAATACATGGATTACATATTTAAACCAATTGATAAATGATAATTCTTAAATTCTACACATCTGCCATCTATGGATAAGCTTATTTTATAATATTTATTTTTTATCAATTCTTTGTATCGTAAGAATTTTCATAATGTCCTTCAATGGCTGATGTATAGAATTTAAGAACTACTCGTATAATTTATCAATTGGTTTAAATATTGTTTATTATATTTTCAATAATCTATATAATATATAAATTTATAATTTATTATACTACAATTTATAAATAATCTCTGTAAAGTTTAATGAAGTGTAATATTTAATTTGTTTAAAATTAAAAATAAAAGTAATTGACTAATAATTTTTAAAATTACAATTTGATAAGTGACAAGTGTAGTTATAAATGGGCACTGGGTAAATATTTTATTTTGGGTAAATACTAAATATCAAGGTATTATTTACCCATAATATAAATATCTTTTGAAAATTGGGTATATATTTATTTTTATTTTTTTGGTATCATTGCATGTTATTATCATATTTTGTATTATCAAATTGTTATTTTGTTATTAGTGATGTTATTTAAATATAGACATCGTGTGACATGACTCATGTTCATGTGTAAATTTATATAAAATAATAAATATATTAATAAATAATAATAAATTTAATAGTGATAACTTATTATTTAAAATGTATAAATAGTTTTATAAATTTTATTAAACCTTATATTCTTGTCATCTTATCCTTTCTTTTTTTAAAAAAAAAGAACAAATTAACAAATGTGAATTTTTAATGTAATATCACTTAATATGTTATTATGAAATAATTGATTACTAAAAAGAAATTATTTTGGAGGTCTTTGTTTATTTATAAATACTTTTTTACCACTTTATCATCGAAAAAAAAAATACCTAAAATACTCGTACTTGGTAATTACCCTTAGTATTTACCCAAAAAATAAATACCGGTTATTTACCCATTACTAAGTTTAGTTATTATTGGGGAGGGGGATTGACAAAAAATGTGTAGTTTAAAATAACAAATGTTTGAAAAAGTTCGTGGAGTGTTGAGTCCAAATAACCAATAATTATTAAAATATTACTTATTTTAATAATGAAATATTAGAATTAACTGTAATTGTTTATTGTATATTTGTATCATATAATATTAATATTATGATTTGAGTTATTCGTAATTGCACATTAATGAATAAACTTGTGGACTGTAAATGGACGTTTTGTCATTTTTTATTAGATTTTAAATTTAGTTTAAAATGATATATCTTTTAGTCGTGACAACTGATTTCTACTATTTTAAATTGGATTTTCAATAAATTAAGATAATTACACCCGAATTAGCAATAATTTGGACGAGATCTTATGAAACAAAATATTAATATAATATATTCATACATATACATTTTTTATTATTCTAATTAGTTATTTTTACCTAAAAATAAAATAAACAAATTCTATGCAATAGATGATTATAAGATTGGTGAAATATAGAAAATTATAAATATATATAAATACATACACAAGACACACCATTCACCTGGAGTATAGATAACTGTTTTAGTTATATTATAAATTATTAAATTATAATAAGTATGATTATATTTTATATTCCAATATTGTCATAAATAGCCTAATGTCATTCTACGAGTGCACAAGCCACAAAGTGACCTTTTGCTGTTTGATAATAGTTATTTTCATATACCATACGAATGTATAAATATTTATTTTAGAATTATCTAAATCGTATACAAAAATAAGAACAATTAAATAAAAGATTAATTGTTTATTGAATTCATCAGAAATTTAATATGATATTTAAACTAGTGTCCAGTAATAGTGTCTGAAAATTATATAATACACACTATACGGTAATAGACGTATTAAATATTTATCGTTGGGCAATTTATATACATTTTTTTCGACTATAGTAGTTATTAAAATTCGTACGTATGACAATAATTTTATCAATATCATCATGTACAAAAGAACACAAATGTCCAAGGTCCACGCTCTACATAGACATAATGATCAATATAATATATATTCTCATTAAATACATAAAAAATGTAAACAATACTATCTAGATAATTGGATAATTCTAGCCATAATACCTATAAAAGATATCGATATACGAATCACATCACAGAACAATATTGAATTTCGAATTTGAATCAGTGAATGTGTTAGATCACGTTATTTTATGTAAGTACAGTGCTAGTGAATAATTAATAAGTAACATTAAATTTATGGAAATATATTTTAATTTAATTTGTAAGTAATCGTTGGTTATTATAAAATGATAATATTATTATCATTATGTAATAATCTAAATATAATAATATTGTATTTAACCATGTAAGTTTTTTTTTTGTTTTAATTGTATTTCTGTATAAATTAATTTTAATATTTGCAACTAAAATACAAGATGTGGGCATCGTGAATTGATTCTAGTTGATATTCATTATTAAACGCTATCACTGGTGACAATTCATGAAGCATGCATTTTAATTTTGGACAGATAATTTATTATTATTTTATTTCAATTAATAACCCAAAACTCATAAACTACCTAATTTATTATTTAACGTAACCTTATTTTACAAATATATTAAAAACTTATCAAAAATGAAAACAAATAATGATAATAATTATAAATTAGACTCCAGAACCCAGATGCTTATGATGTATACAAAAAATTAGGATAAAGTGTGAAATTGTTAAAAAGCCTATGATATAATAGGCGCCTTCTTATTTATATATTATATAAACAATTTTTAAAGAAGGCGCCTATTGTAGGTTTTTAACAATTTCAAATTTTACCCAAATTATCTTGTTTATATCTACTGCTACTTGTAAGTAGAAATATTAACAAATGTCACAAATTACTAATCAATATTCGAATGCATCAAACGAAATATTTAATATATTGGATTAAAATATGATTTATAAATATTTATATTATAATACAGGTTGTATTGTTGTAGGTATATTGTACATTTGAAATATTAAAAAAATTAATAAACAATGGTTAACAGTTATTATTATTTGATAATAAATGTATCAGGTGAGTACTAAATTTACTTATTAATATCATTAACATTATGTTTAATATAGTAGCTATAAAATACCAATATAATATGATACAGTATTAACGATATTTTATTATTTTAATTGCATATAATTATACTTAAGATAGGTATTTATAAAAATTTTGTTTTTTTTTTTTTGTTTTTAACTTAAATAATAAATGTTCTTATCCTCAGGAATTTATAAGCATGAAAAATTAACTAGTTTTTAACTAGTAATTTAATATATTAAAATTTATGTTTTCAAAGTATCAAACTTTAATATGTATTATGTATTAATCTATTTAATCTCAATATCATTTAAAAATATTAAAAACAGATGAATTAAATATCAATTATAGTTATCTTATTATATAATATTAATAGAAATAAAATAAATTGAATAAGTATAATTGATTCAGTTTATGAATTTATATTTAGTATGATAATGTCAATCACATTATTAAAATGTGCACTTTAAAAATACAAAGGTTACAATAATGAACATTGATATAAAATATAGTTTTAAATCATAATCAATTTATTAAGTTTTTTTTTTTTATTAAAAATTTACTTAACTATTGTGGGTATGTATTTAAATTATAATTTCTGTATTAATATTAAATAATCTTAGGTATTTTAAGAAATATAATATATATTATTCAATGTCATTATAAATAATTTATTTGATATTAAAACAGTTTGAAAAAACCAGAAATAAATTAGTACTTTCTGACATTTCTATATCACAAAATAATTATGTCAATTAATTCATACATTTATAATCAAAATATAATTTATAATTATACTGATATACATTCATTTATAAATAAAATTTACTGATAAAACTAAATTAAATTTTAAATTTATTTTTATTCTAAAATATATCCTAACACTATTGCCATAAATAAAATAACCTTGATTTTATAAATATATTTTAATAATTAGTTAATGTAAAAATGGTATAATTTATAAATTTAAGGAAATATATATTTGTTATTATTTTTACTGTAACTCGATGTATACGCCATTGTATTCAATGACACATTATTTTAGGACAATCATACCTGGCACTTCTATTTAATACAAGTACAATTTTGATAATATTTACATTAATAAGGTTATAACTGGTAACCTAAGGCATTTGTTCCTTTTCCATCATGATACACACTCAGTACAATTTTAATTATATTAAAATAATTTTGATCCCAAAATTAAAGAACTACTACTACTAATATAAGTATGTTATTTTAAATGAAATTTAATGTAACAAAAATTGTATTTAAATAATAGTTTATTAGTTTATAAGTTTTTACAAATATTTTTAATAATTCATTCAATATAATTATTTCTTTTTTTTAAATAATCTATTTTGTGGTAACAACAAAATTTGGTATTGAAGAAAATTGGTTTAGAATTATTATAGTATTATATGTTAAAAGTCTCTATCATTAATACACATAGTTCAATTTCATATCTAACACTAGATTGGTATAAAACGGCTATTGACCTAAAATTTAATTTTATAAAGCTACCAATATTGGTATAGTTTCCATAAGTTTTAATAAAACTAACGGTTGTTTTTAATTATCATTTGTTTCTATAATATTAGGCCATAATTTTATGTATACATTAAATAGACCAGTATTGTAAAAATATGTAAATAAATTAAAAGATACTTACTTTATTTGTAAGACAACTTTGAAAATCAATTTTAGCTTCAGTTACAGACACACGATCATGTGGTCTCTTTGGCCCACTGATAGATGGTACAACATCCTCTAAGTCTAAATTAGTGACTTCACTAAACACTGGATCTTGAGATGGATCATTATAATTCCTTAACATTTTGGAAGCTTCCAAATATGCTTTAATAGCAGCAATTTTTTCACCACTTCGATCTGATAGAAAAATAATAGTATATTTAAACATCAAATTTATGTAAAAATCTTTAATGTCATAAAATGTAGTCTAATAAAAATAGATTAAACTACAAATAATAAATTAAAATTATTTAACTTTTTTTAAAAAGTTTTTATAATTAGTTAAAATATTAAATTTTTAAGTGTTTATATTGTTATGATGATTAAATAAAACAAAATATCTTCATAAAGTACCATTGAATTTAAAATGTATATTTACATCTAATTTGATATAAATGTACATAGTAGTATAGTACAAATATTTTGTCTTCTATTCTGTCTCTAAATACAGATAGTTGACATAAAAGGATAATTGTAATAATATATTTTTCTGCGTCTATTCACTTTTTCTTTTTCTACAAATAAATTATGAGAAAAAATTTATACTTCATAATTTATTATTAAAAATAAATATAGAAATAATAACAAAATTAAGAATACAATATAGATTGTGCAGAAAATACAATTTTACATACTTGTTTGTTGAAGATAAGAAAGAGTATTTTGGTCAACTGGAAAAAAGCCTACGGTTGCACCATATTCTGGACACATATTACTAATGGTAGCTCGATCAGCAATAGACAATTGGGTAACTCCAGGTCCAAAAAATTCAACAAATTTTCCAACTACACCAATTTGCCGTAAATGCTTCAACATTAAATAATAAAAATTAATTTTTGTCCAAATAAAATAAAAATTATTTTTTTACCTTAGTTATTGTTAAAACCAGATCAGTAGAAGTTGCAAATTGATTAAGAGTTCCAGTTATCTTATAACCTAGAACTCGAGGAAGTAACATTGATATTGCTTGTCCTAACATAACTGCTTCAGCTTCTATGCCTAAATTAGAAAAAAAAAATCATTAAACTTTTTAAATATATAAATACTATGTTGATTTGATTTAATTATTTTTTTAATTTTCAAAATTATTACCTCCAACACCCCATCCTAAAACTCCTAACCCATTAATCATTGTTGTATGAGAATCAGTTCCTACTAAAGAATCTGGATATAATGTGTCACCATCAGTGAATACAACACGGGCCAAATATTCTAAGTTAACTTGATGCACTATACCAGAACCCGGTGGTACAATTAACATGTTCTTAAAGGCTTTGGCTCCCCACTAAATATGTTATATTTAATTTATTTAGTAGATTTAATTAAAATTATATAAAGAATAAAATAGTCAAATTACTTTCAAAAAAGTGAATCTCTCTTTATTTCGTTCAAATTCAAGATTTTCATTTTTCTGTTGTGAATCAGACCTAAAATAATTAATTTTTAAAGAATATGATTTTAAATACTTAGGAATATATTACTCTCTGACAAAATCTGCCTGAATTGAGTGATCAATTACTAAATCAGATGGACAAACAGGATTAATTTTGTTTGGATCACCTCCTAAGCTCTTGACAGCATCTCTCATTGCAGCAAAATCTACTACAGCCGGTACACCAGTAAAATCCTAAAAAATTAAGTTACCTTTTACATTTCAAAACTAAATACATAATTTTTAGTTTTACTTGTAGAATAACTCTGGCTGGTTTAAATGCAACTTCAACACCTCCTTCGACATTTTGATTAGTTTTCCACATCAGTATGTTTTGCACATCATTTTCAGTGACTTGAAAGTTATCACAGTTTCTAACAGCAGACTCCAAAAGTACTCTAATAGAAAATGGCAGCTGATCTATAATATAAAAATTATTTTATTTTAGTTCTTAATTTTAATTAGAAATTTTAATATTACCATATTCTGCACCAAATTCAGGTAAATTGAAGTAAGAATATTGTTTGTTGCTAACATTAACTGATTTCTTAAACTTTTGGAATGGATCTATAAAAATATTATATATTATATTATATTTGTTAATAGAATTAGTTACTGAACTGTAAATATTTTTTTTATCAAAACGTCATAAATTAATATTCATATAAAATATTACAAATGATATATATTTTTAATAATATTAAAATAGTTGGTGCTGCTCTCATATGAGGACTACAAATTCATGCGGTCTACCATCATAAAAGTAGATGGCATATTGTAGCAGAAAAAAAAATTGTTTAATAAAAACATACATCTACTAAAAGATAAAATAAAATTGATCAGATATATATATATATATATCATATCTTGTATTTTCCAACTATGTTTAATGTTATTAAATATAAAATTGTTGATATAGGTATACCTAACCTACCTACAATATTACTGTGAGACTTTATAACAAATTTAATAAGTTTGTTAGTTAGGTATTGGTCATCTATTCTGTTGTATTGCGTTTATATTTGTGTCCATTTTGTATATCATGTGCGTTATGCAATTCTAATATTTTTATTTTACTGTCACAAAGAGTGAAGAGAATGCCACTGTGTTTTAAAAGGAGTATCATTATTGACAGTTTATCGTATATTTTTTTATTATTTTTTATATTGAGGTTGTTAATTAATTTTATGCAAACATATTATTACATTATATTTTTCAAATTTGTATATAATAAACATATATTATAATTATGAAAATATAAACATGGTGTATTACAATATAGATATTATGCATTTATGTCTTACATTGCTCATACGTGAGCAGAAGCATGTCAGTAGTCCGCGTATGAGAGTAGCACGAAATATTTAACAAAATTATTTTTAGGGAAATACTTTGATGGCAATTATTGTTATATAATATAGATATTAATTAAATAAAAAAAATAATTTAAAGTTTATAGGTATATATATATATATAATATTAATATTTAATAATAAATATATTATAATTTTAATCATATATCAAGTTATTTTATCATTCATGTATTTATCTTATATACAAATACATATTTAATTTAGTTATATGTATATACTTAAATATTAAATAACTAATTATTTATTATTTTACTATTAATATTCCCTACTTAGAATGAATAAGATAATAAAATATTATATTATATTTTCATTAATTTGAATTATTGAATACAATTCTTTATCTAAAAAAGTAAATTTTAAAGACGCACAATATTGAAAATATATTGTATAATATATACCTAATTGATTTTTAATTAACTTACATCAATAAAATGAGGTATAGGTATTAATTTTAATTTAATATACAAGTATATTATATAACTCATAATACTTAAACACTTAAAAAAAAATAATAATTCTATTTTATTTTTTAATTCTAAAATTTATAGATTTATGTTAATGGTACATAAGTACATTACACAGGTATTTATTAATTATTATAATATAATTATTGAATTACTAAAATTATTTTATACATTTGTATTATTATTATTTGAATCTCATAAAAATGAATACCTAATTTTGTTTTTATATTTTATGCCCACTGTCCAGATAGCCTTGAATATTAATTAAACGTTAGCTCATACTATCAATAAAATGACAATTATCAATAATGTCAGTGAACCACCACTGTTTACTGACATTTTTTAATTATATAACTACGAACACGAATAGGTTTTATTTTTTAATTGTATGATTTGTTAACGCTGAATGTCCTCAATATAAAAAAATAAATAAAAGGAAATTGAAATTAATTAAAAGTAAACACAATTTCGGATAGTAATATAAATCATTCTAATATGTATAATGTAAATTATAAATGTATAGTATAAAATATAAATTATTATACTTACGCGACATTTTTGAAATAAAAATAAAATGAATTCTGTATTTTTCCCCGTACGGTATAAACCCAACGGTAGTTAACTAAATAACTATTTTCGAAAAAAAAAACAAACAAATATTAAAATTAAACAATGACATGTATCTTCGTGATGGAAGAATTACGTACGTAACGCGAAAGAAAAATGTAATATACTTCGTTCTAATTCTAACGATATTGAATAGTGACTATAGAAAAGTCGTCCACTTTCAAAAGCGAGACAAGGTAGTGGTGGTATAATAAAATAATAATTAATATAATAAATAGCAATCGCCGATCGTAAACGTCAATTTATGCCCACACTTAAATACCCAAAAACAGTCAACAATGGTTGCCAGTTGCCAGTACTAAACCTAAACGTCGTTCTTTTCACTGAACGCCAACGGTGTGCGATGTGCGAGTAGTGTTGTTTTAAAATTTACAAATTAACATAATTCGTTTATGATAAGAAGACGTGTCAAGAGATATCGTATCGGTCAGCTGTTGAGCCGCTGGGCATCGATTCGATTAACCGATATAATAATAATAATAATAATAATAATAATAATAATAATAATAATAATATTATTATCTATTTTAAATATATAGTAACATATTCAAACTGCGAAGTATAATAAAATAATAATAATTATTTATTCAACGCGAGAACGAGGCGAACAACTATCTCGCCTATCTCGGAGAAAAACAACAACAATTTTCGTTATTTTTTTTTTTTTTTGTTTTGCGACATTGCGGTCAAATATCCGTACGGTGGTAGGTATAAATGTATAATATGATAAAATTATAAATATTATGCAATTAAAATTAGATATTCATATTCTTGCATATTTAAACGTTTACCTATTTAGAATGATATAATTACGAATAACACTATTGACCGTCATTCGTCAAACGTTTCCCATATAGGCCGTAATGTTATAAATTATAATAACGTGTTACACTATATAGGTATATAAACTATAAAGTTATATTATAATAATTAAGCTGTATAAAAAATTAAAATTTAACGATGTCGCTGACCTCAAAAACTCGGACATCCAGTTATGTAACATTTTAATGTCATTGTTTAAAAATATTAGTTTTTATTAGTTTTTGAATAATTATCAACCATTTTACTTGTTTTTTAAATTTATAAGGACTTAAGGTCATAATATATTAGGTAGGTATTATTATTTTGATATTAGATTATTATATACACAATGATGGGTGTTTTAGGTGTTGTGTTAAACAAAACCCCTGTATTTATACTAAAAATAATATATATTATTATAAAATATAAGTATTAAAATTTATAAATATGACTTAAAATTCCATCGAAGCTACTCGTATACAAAACTAGGTAACAGTTATATTCAAATATAAAATTAAAGTGCTTTTCAAAAAAATCCTAGCTACATTTTTGATTATAATAGTATTATACTATACACCTGTAAGGATATAATCTATAAGATAATATACTTTATATATTTTTAATACACCAAGTTAAACTAATGTCTAATATGTAATTATTTGTACCTATATATTTATACAGGACGATATTCGAAAAGAGTAGGTACTTAAGAAGAATTTAATTGTTAGGACTTTAGCCCCCCCCCCTCACTTAATGTTCTAGTTACGCCTATAATGCCTAATATAAAATATTACGAGTATAATAAAACAATAATTTGACCAGCAAATATCAATACACTCTCGTATTGATATTATACTGCAGTTGTTGAAAATAGTAGGATGTATTTATTACTCTATATCATTAAATGGGACATGCAGTTATATCTTAAATAATATGCATAGTTATTGTAAAAGATAATAATGAAATAATATGTAAATTTTCTATATTATAATAATATGGTAAATTTATAGCACGTGTTTAATATTATTCAAATGCAACAGGTTACACTGTTTACGATTTACCGTCCGCGGTCCGCCTACTACATAATATGAATAATATATACGATTCATATAAATAAAATATATATTATTATAAATATAATATAAATGTAATTTATTATAATTAATTATTTAATTCTAAATATGTAATTATCTAGTATCTAAATATGTTGTTATATTTACTATAATTAGAACTTAGAAGTTCATATTAATTTTTTTAGAAAATAAATAACATACCTAGTATTTAATACATTTATTAACATATAGTAACATATATTAGTAGGTAGGAGATATTATACTTTATACATTGACAGAAATAAAAGTCTACAAAATTAGAAATTTAAGAATAATATTATATTAATTTAATTCAAAGATTATTGTTTTATATTTATAGGTAGTTTCAAGTTTGTGTAAGTTAATTAGTTGATATTGTTACTCTTCCCATTTTTAAATATATTATAATAATGTATGGCATTGATGATTATCTGTGATTGTGTGTTATTCTCAAAAAAGTGATAAGCATGTTATCTCTCGAAAATAAAATGTTAATAATAATAATTATTATTAGTTAATTGTAATTTATAATAAACTAATAACGAATAACGGAATAAGGATATAGTAATAATCATGAGTATATGTAGAGTTGTAATACTGGAGCTTAAGGTCTAAGAGAAAATTACTATAACTTGTAGTG
>JAIUCT010000010.1:649041-669683 GCA_021307375.1 Tetraneura akinire
TACCACTAGGATGTTTAGCTCCTCTATAGAGGTTATAATTCCTTTATAAACGCCCATGTAATCAATAGATAATAGATATAGATTAATAGACTATACCTATACCACATAATAAATTAATACTTAAAAGATTATTATGAGATTATTTATATGTTTTTATTAGCTAAAATATAATACCTATGTTCTATACCTATTCCATAAAGACAATATTATTACTATAATTATTATTTATTATTGACTATTGAGGTACGAGTATATTATGTTACCGGTGTTAGTATATTCATATTGTATCGTATGGTATGTACGGTAACTGCAGTTTAATAAATTGTTTTGCATTTTTATAATTTATAAAATTTAACACATAATGCACTCTAGCGTTTCTAACACACTGCACAGAGCGTCTTGGGCAAAACAAAATTATATTAAGTCAACTGTTGACGACTGAAGTCTTTTAATTTAGTAAATCGATAACTGCGTACCGTTCGACTCGTTCGCGTTCATAATATTTAAAAAATACGAAAAATATTAGTGCTGCAAAATTATAATATTATAATATTTCATAAATATGTATTTAAATATTGACAACTACAGAGTATGCTGACAAGGATGAAGGAAGAACACGTGTTGCCAAATTTCGATGGATTTTTACTAACGTAATGGTATCTATCACCTATCTATAATTTTATTTACGTGAAAAAATATTATATGGAACGCAGTAAAAATAAAAAAATAAATCGATAAAAAATAGTCATTATAATTTATAATATAGTAATTAGTAGTCGCATTTGGTCACGTACTTAATATATTACGATGTACCTGCCTATCTATAAATTATATTATATTCGTTTGATGTGTAGTAAATAATTGATATAAATGAATAATTATTATAATATTTATAAACTATAATTTATATTATATAGAATATAAATATTATTTTATTATAATATACAGTGTTCCAGATCTATTCATTGTAAGATCTCTGCGAAAAATTAAGATTTTTGAATGGTTTTTTTTTTTTAAAAATTATTAGTTAAGTAACGAAGTAATGAACTATAATATTACCTATATAACTTTTTTTTAAATTTAATCATTTCCCCCCCCCCCCCCAAAAAAAAAAAAAGTAATAAGTTTTATTTTTAAGTTATTGGAATTGGAAAATAGCTAATTCATAAAAATATAAAATAAAATAATTGTATAATAATTTTGATGGGTTCGACCCATCTTAATTTAATTAAGATGTCGATTTTTAAGATTTTTTTTTATTCCTTAAAGAAATTACATTTCTGATGTAGTGAATAGTGACGTCATAATTTGTAATAATTAATTACCTATGGGGCTATGTCATGCAAAAATATATTTTAACAATTATTATTATTAGTTATCAGTAGAGATTGGATTTTTATGCAACTCAAATCTCGGGTGAATTCATTTTTCTATGAAATGCAGAAGCGGATTTCCTAATAGGCCGAGTTTTCAGTGTTTCAACCTTCAATAAGAGGTATTTTTTATAAAAAATAAATACAGTTGTATTATTCTATTTAATTAAATTATTTATTATTTATTTAATAAAACTTGGAAATTTTATATTCGATTCCTATAATTTACATTTAGTAATAATATCATTTATAAATTTATAACCAGTGTTTGATTTGGAGAAAAAAAAGAAGGGGGACTATCAACTTTCAAAAAAATAAGCGTTCCCCCTAATATGCTTAAGATAATATGCATTAAGTACATGTAATATCATAGGGGATTTAATAATTAGTAGGGGTACGCTAAAAAAAATAAAGAATAGAAGAGGTACTCCGTCCCCCCCCCCAAATCGAGCACTGTTTATAACTAATAAACAAGTATAAAACCAGTAAATGTAAATTCCATAGAAGAAGACAACGAGTGAGGCTACGAGTGTGGAACGTGATAGTATACTGATATTATTTATTAGTTTATTACACGGTAGACAACCGTGGTTTATTACCTATAAAGATATAGCTAAGATTTTTATAGCCAGTTCGAAAAGAAGCAATATTCAATATAATATATTTTATTATGGTAATAATATTATTTTTTATTTGACTGTCGACTGTCGCACATACTCAACTAGTCAAATCAAAACTCAATCAACATCTAGGAGAATAATTTTTTTATTTTTTATTTATATAATAATGAATTATGACGAAAAAATAATATTTAAACATAAATGTAAATAATGTTATTCTCTCTAAAAACTTGTAAAAAAAGTCAAATATTAATAAATACATATATTATGATTTTCGTTTATATATTATTTATTTTAGACAATGGCGAAGTCTAGACCTACATACTTTTAAAAAAAAAAAATCTTAATCGCCGTAATTATGTGAATTATAATAATACACTCGTATCTTAAACATAATAATATGTAATAAAAATTATATTTTAGGAATAGTTATTTAATTTTAATTTTACTTTTATCGTATATTGCAGACGTGAGATCGCTTACAAATTACAAAGCTGTGGCAGTCCGTGTAGCAAAATAATAAAATTTAAATATTTAGGCATCGAACATTTATTCTAACTACGCCATTACATTTAGATAATATTATGTAAATAGCATGAAAAAATAATTTTTTTTTTTTATATTTAAACATATTATAGGTACTATATCAGCCCTGATTTCTTAGTTCAGAAACCCAGAGCAATATTTTGAATTATGGGCCTTAATCGTTTTTTTTTCACTTCAATAAATACTACATTTATGTACATTGCATATAGTTTATATATCATATAGGTACCTATATACAGGGTGTCCCAGGTCTATTTGCTCATTGTAATATCTCTGCAAAAAATTACGATTTTTAAATTTCGTTTTCTTTTAATTATTCATTAGGTAATATTATGATATTAATATATTATTATATTATAATTATTATTATATTTTTTTTTTATTGCTTTTTTAAATTTAATTATCTCGTAAAATGTTTTTAATAAAAATAATTAGTTATTTTTTAAATTATGTGAAATTTGATAACAGCCAATTTGTAGTCTATGTATATATTTGTATGATAATTTTGATCGGTCGATCTTCTAATTTAATGATGATGTTGATTTTTAGGATTTTTTTTAAATTTATTAAAAATATATTCCTGACGTCATTATTTGTACTAATTTAATCTATTATTAATATTATAATTAGTCATACATCCAGATAGTAGCTTCGAGATGGATAACTTCCATAGATAATATAATATTAGAAAGAAAGATTATAATTTTTGGTATATTATATTACGAGTACCGAGTATAAATGACAGTAATATTATCATGCATTAAATTAATTAACATTAATATTTGATACCGAAATTAATCCGAAAACAAAAGTACCTATTATAATAATTATATATTTTCATGTTTTTTTTAAAGTAAAAATTTTTTGTAATACATTTAGTAATAAATTTTTGTCGCAGATTATGAGAATCATATATTTTATATGTATAACATAGGTATCTTAATTTTTATACTGTTGTTGGTGGCCCCTTTGCAAGTAGTCCCAGTGCAAATGCCCCATTAATTGTCCCAACATAAATATAGCTCTGTGTAATGTATTTTATTCCTTGATGAAAAACGACAATATTTAAGTGCCTATATAGCCGCATAGCTAAATCCGTCTCTGATGAAATGATATAGGTACAAAATTTTTAGTCCATGAAAATCATATTTCAAGGTTAAAGAATATTTTGTACAAAATCATACTTTTTAGGAATTTATTGGGCCATTGAGGTTATATTTTAAAATTGCACAAATTGTAACGATTACCTAATAAAAAATGAAAAAAATTGCGGCTTCTGTTAGCTTCTACCTCTCAGACGAAAATACAAAAAGATGGCGTTTAATAAACAAAAATGTTATTTTTATAAAACATATTCATTTAAATTTTTCGAATTGATAAAACTGAATTTTAGATAGATTACTATGCGTATAACATGTGCTACAATACAGGCCAAAGAAAAAGTACATTATTATTATTATTTTTTTTTTTTTTGAACAATGTATTTCAGGTCATAATGTTAAATATTAATTCTATGTGGTATTAAATACCTATAAAATTGATTATTATTATTATTTTTGTTTGAGTACACCTAATTATAAAAATTATAAGTAAAATATAACTTACCTATGCATTACATATCGGTACAAATATTATTTCTCTGATAAATTAAATAATTATCTAAAAATCGACGTCTTCGTTAAATTAGTAGGCCAACCTATTAAAATTATCATACAATTATAAACTATAAAATTGGCAATTTTCAAATTTCACTACACTCTAAACGTTTAAAAAAAAAAAAAAAAAAAAAAATGTAAATATATATAGGTACTATATCTATAAATACATAGTTCCTTATCATTATTTTACTTTTTTATATTATTTTTACAAACATATACCTAGTTCTTAAATAATATACCAATCAAGGTGTATCAATATTAATCCACCTTGATCTCAAATTCTCAATATTATGATTTATGATAATCGTATTACCTACTTATATATTTGCACGGGTATGAACGAAACGAAACTACGAATGTTGATAATATTATTAATGTAATTTGTTAAATAAAAACGCATAATGTATAGGGATAAAAATGCAATTTTGTGTTAATGTCGATACATTGTGTGTGATTATTAAAAATAGAAGATTCTTGTACAAAAAAAAAAAAAAAAAAAAAAAAAAAAGGGAAAAATTTTTTTTTTTAAAATTTTAAAATATAAAATCTAAACCTTGAAATTAGACGAGAAGATTGAGCTATTAATTTTTTTTTTTTTTTTAGGAGATAAAAAGGTCATAGAAATATGTGATAAAAAAAATAGGTATTGATTAACAAAATAACAATTAATGTTTTTTATAAAATTAAATTATAGATAATAATTTTAATATAAAGTTTACGGGTAAGAGGTTCTATGACGACAAGTAGAGGACAGAGGTAGTGTTTAATGAACGAAATACGCAAAATGCAACTACACGTCAGAACAATATAACTATTAGCAACACCACAGATTAGATTAAACACCAACAGTGTCAAGTAATGTAATATTCGTTTTATATCTCTGCGCGCAGTTGTGCAAAAAAAGAAAAAAGAAACAGTACGTGCGTTAGAGTTAGGTACCGTATAGATACCGCGTATTTGCGTCTTAAAAACTTCGTTACACGTACTTACTACTTACGTAATATTTTTGATAGAATAACAAACAATAAACTTTAGTCGACCTTGATTGAAATTTCAAATTGTATTGTAAAAACTAAAAATCAAATCAAAACCGTCATATGTTCGTTATCATTCACGATAATAACGTTATCAGTATACACTTGTGTGTTTATTTTATTATAGTAACTACTAACTATTAACTAGTTAGTAAGTAACTTGTGATGGTCTTGAAAAAAAATTCAAATAAAAAAAAAAAAAAAAAGTATGTAATTGGTATTAATAATAATTATCCAACAGATTTCGTAACTTTTCTATGTACTATTTTTTAATTATTATTCGATGTTTAACGTGTAGAAAAAGAATTACACACTTTTTAACATAATGTTATTTCTGTATCAAGGTTGATTTTGGTCAACAGATGCCAAATATATCAACAACATTAAATGTTTATTATGCGAATAATGGAATACGAGAAGCACCATCAATTACTCTGGCGAGCATAATGTCACATAAAACGCAGGTAAATTAATTTTTATCTTTTATATAATATAATATATATGTATTATATCTAATATCAAATATGTACTTTTTTTCTTTTTGAAAATACGTTTACTTTAGCAAAATTATAACGAATCCACAAATGTTTTACACAGTTTGACAGCCGGTGCTATTGCTGGTGCTTTAGCTAAAAGTATCATTGCTCCACTAGATAGAACTAAAATTAATTTCCAAGTAAGTTTTGTGTAATCATAAAACAAATAAATAGTTAACATGTACGAACACTGTGTAGTGCAGTCGTATAATAAATGTATTTATTTTAGATATCACATAAACCATATTCAGTTAGAGCCGCGTTTAAGTTTTTATCTAAAACTTATAAGAAAGATGGTGTTATTTCGTTATGGCGAGGAAATACAGCAACTATGACCAGAATCATACCATATGCAGCTATACAATTCACAGCATTTGAACAGTGGCGAAAGTTGTTGAAGGTTGATTCTTTAAACACAAAGTAATGATATCATACTTATACTTTAAATTACATTGTACTATGTGCCAATTACATACTAATTAATGCAAATACAACATTATATTCTATGTAAACATTTAAAATTGCATTGTAAACCTAGACAACTAAACTTACATTATTTAACATAACATTAAAATTTTATATACATTTTTACATGTAATTTTTCTAGTACAATAAATTATTTTTAATTTAAATAACTTATTTCATGTGAGTTGCAAACTATAGATTTTAGATAAATTTTGTCAAATTAATGTAGAATATGTTACTCGTATGTACACTACAATGGTATTATGGTAATCAAGAAATATTTTTATATATAAAAATGAAATTAACTATTCAGATATAAACTTGATTTATATAATTAATCACCTATGAGTAGTTTTTTTAATATTTCATAATATTTACCTATTTTATGAAATAAAAAATGTTATAACATAAGTCAGTAGTAATAAAATAAAATGTGTACCAACTATTAAATTTATATAAATAATAATTATCATTAATTATTTGTCAATTTATTTCCTATTACTACTAATTATTAATTACACATTAAACAACATCAGATTATAATTATTGATTACTGATTAGGTATATAATTATATATTATATATTTTTGTAAACAGAAATATTCTGTAAAGTACAATTTTATTTTATAATATTTAATAGTTTTTATAAATTAATAAAAATCTAAAAAATACCTAGCGTGTATTTTAATTAATGTTAATAAATTAATATGGATAACAGATTATTTGTCATAATATAGTATAAAAGAAAGATATGTGGTTAATTGAATTTAATAATCTAGAGACAACAAAACAAATGAGTATATAAAAAGTAGTTTAAGAGTATTGAGTGGTTATGGATTTTTGATAATGAAACAAAATATTTAATTAAGATAATAAATTTAAAAAGAGAAAGGTAGAAGTACTCAGATTGGTATTGTAGGTAAATATATAAAAATTGAAAATCAGGTGGTTAGTTATGATAAAATTAATAATAGATAGTTGGTTACAAGTGAATAAGATGCAAAATATTGAGTTAAATGGATGTTGAGGACATAGTGAATGAACCCAAAATGACCAAATAATTGGCAAAGAAGGTGAAGAAAAAGAAACACTATATAAAATAATGAATATGCATCATTGTTATTATTTTATGAAGTTATATTTTTAAAATATTAAAATAATATTTTTACATTTTTTTTTTAGACATAATGGAACCCGCAAGTTTCTATCTGGATCTTTAGCTGGAGTAACATCACAAACTTTAACTTATCCACTAGATTTAGCAAGAGCAAGGATGGCAGTAACTACTAAAAATGAATATAAATCAATAGGAGATGTAAAGTATTAATTTATTATTTAAACATATTTAAACATATTAAAACATATATGATCATTTATTGTTTATATTAAAATATTTCTATACAATGCAATTATTGAATACAATTACAAATATTAAATGGTAATAACATATTATTTATTAAGGTATTCAAAAAGACATTTAAAATAGAAGGTATAAAAGGATTTTATCGAGGTTATGTACCAACAATATTAGGTATTATACCATATGCTGGTACAAGTTTTTTTACATATGGAACCTTAAAGTCATTCATTAGAGGTAATTTGCATAATAATTATTATTTGAATAAAATAACTTTAATTTTATGAAATAAATAATTTTTATTACAGAACACCATGGATACGATAATACTGTTGTAAATTTGGCATGTGGTGCTGTAGCAGGTATGGCTGGTCAATCGTCATCTTATCCTTTAGATATTATTAGACGAAAGATGCAAACAGCAATTATTACGGGAATCAATTTTTCTAATCTCAGAACAACGTTTATGATCATTTATAAGTAAAATATTTGTATTTGTGATAAAAAAAACATTATAAAAACATTTATATTTTTCTCTTTAGAACTGAAGGCATTAGACAAGGTTTTTTCAAGGGTCTAAGTATGAATTGGATTAAAGGCCCAATTGCTACTGGTATAAGTTTTGCAACATACGATTTTGTAAGAAAAACTTTAAGGTCATTTAAAGAGTTTTAATATTATTTTTAAATATTTAATGTGCCTCTAACGTTATCATATCGTTACCATTATATAAAATGTATTTTATTTATTTGAAACCGTTTATTTTTATTAAATATATTTTTAGTGGTTATAAATCAAAATTATTACTTAAAACTTTTTTTACCTAAGTAATATTATATAATATCTAGTCAAATAATTTATATTAATAGGAAGTTCTGATTATTCTCATTATAACTATAATATAAATATTTAAAGAGATGTTTCGTTATTATTATATATAATATAATTAATACATATTTTATTATATTTGATTATTAAGTTGTTTATGTTGTTTTAAATATTGTAATTGATTAATTGTTTATAATAATTTTTGTAACATATATGTTGCTTAATTTCTAAATGTATTTTTTTATTATTTGTTATATTAATTAGTTTTAAATATAATAATATTTGCAACTAAAAAAAATAAGATAAAAATTTGTAAGTATGAATTATGAAAGATAGAAAGTTAAATAGCAAATCATATAATTAATTTGTAAATAATTTTGAATGTTTATCTGTAGATATTTTGTTATTAAGTAATGTATTACAATATCAAATTAAACATTTTTATATACATCCATGTTTTATGTAATTATGATTACATTTAAAGAGAGAAGTAATTATTTTAGAAAATTTTTCAATTTTAATTTAATTCTTTTTAAAATGGATTTGTTAATTACAATTTATTATTGTAGGTATATATATATATAATAATTTCTTATACTTACTTATTTTAATGAATTGATATTTATTCTTTACACTCTTGTGTCAGTTCACTCATTCGACTTTCAACATCACTGAGCTCTGAAAATAATATTTATTAAAAATTACATTAATTAATATGGACAATAATATATAACAAGTAGTAATGGAGACTGATATTATTTAATTTTAATTATATATAAAATGCCTAAAAAAGAAAAAAAATACATATACAAATACAAATACGTATGTATTAATTCATTTAATAATTTATTGTAATTAATTACATTTTAGTTAGATTTTAAAATTTTTTAATATGAATTATACATTGTATTATTATTGAAAATTTTATGAATTGAATCACTATAATAAAATAAACTGCAGAATATTATATCCATTACTGTAATGACATATGTATAATATTGTTTATACTTGATTTATATTAATTATTAAAATAATGCTTATATAATTTATTGAAACTTTTTTCAATATTATTTACACTTACACTGTCAGTAGTAGCATACATTGAACAATTTATAATAGTAACAGACAGGAAGAACAGAGTATAGAGGCCTGTGAGTGTATACTACATTATACATAAAAATATTTACAATTTTTAATTACTTCTAAATAAGGTCACAGTAGTATCTTTTTAACTTTTTTGTGTAGTTGTATGGAATAATAATTATACTCTACTTTAAGTATTAAATATTGTATAAGCGTTTAATATCTGAATTAACATCATTCCAATTTACTTACCACTTTTGTTTCATTAAATATTCGAAGTCCTATATTTAGTAAAAAAATTTAAAAAACGGTTCCAAAATTTTACCACATATATATAATAGCTATGTGAACACCCAAAAAAATTTTCAAGTCTCTAACTTAAAAATTGCCCTAGTTATCGTGAAATATAGAAATTGAATTCGTCAAAATTTTCGTAAAAAATGCCATTTTTTCGAAGTTATTTCTACCGCTTATAGTCAATTTTGAGAAATTCGAAAAATGACCCAAATAAACAAGCACGTATTCAGGATCAATTTTCGGGGGTGGGGGGGTTAAAAATTTTTAATATATGAAGTAAAAATAAATGATTATATTATACGTAGTTATATATGTAGTTAGTCTTTGTTATATTATAAATATAAAACTACTTTAAAAATTTCAGGGGGGAGGGTGGGGGTTGAACCTCTAAAACCCCCCTGGATACGGGCTTGCAAATAAAGTACCATCTACATCCACTTTTACATCTGAAATTCGCTATTGGTGAAAATCGAAGCGTTATTTCGGGTAGTGAAAGTGTTTTCAGAATATTTATTTATACGTATGGATTCTAAGATTTTCATTTTCCTAAAAATATCAACTTAAAACGGCTATAAAAAAAATTGTGACTTGGGATTTTTCTAATATTTTAGTATAATGTTAAGTAATATGTAAGTATACTTCAGTAAAATTTTCAGACTAAAATACCCAAAATTGACAATTTTATCACACATTATATACGTAAAAACGTGAATTTTACGAAATATTCAAAGTCCTATATTTTGGAGAAAAATTAATGTAACGGTTCCAAAATTATACCACATATATATAGTAGCTATGTGAACATCCAAAAAAAATTTCAGTTCTCTTTCTTAAAAATTGCCTGAGTTATCGTAAAATATAGAAATCGAATTCGTCGAAATTTCATTTTTCGCGAAAAATGCAGTTTTTTCGTCATTTTTTCGCCGTTTTTTCTACCGCATAGCGTCAATTTTGAGAAATTCAAAAAATGACCTATGTAAAGTACCAAGTACATCCACTTTGCTACCGGAAACATACCATATTCGTGAAAATCGGAGCATTATTTCGTGTAGTATTTTTGTACACAGACATAAAAAAATAAAACAAAAAAAAATCACACATCATTGTAAAACCAATACATTCTTCGCTTCGCTCAGAATCTAAAATAATATAATAGAAAATTACCTAATTATTCAGTTTTGACCATACTCTATCAATATTTAATAGTATATTTAATAACATACATTGGAATAGTTACATTTAGGTAGGTTCATCATAGAAACTAAATAGGTAATTAATAACTAGGTAGGTATTCATTTTAGATTTTGAGCGAAGCTCTTGTGTCTATTATTTGTTATGTATGTAAATATTTCCCCCCTCCCCCGAAATAGTGCTCAGATTTTCAAGAATAGTACAAGTTTCCGGTTGGAAAGTGGATGTAGTTGGTACTTTATTTAGGTCATTTAAATTTTTTTTTTAAATTGACCCTTTGCCATAGGAAAAATAGGTATTTTTCACGAAAATTTAAATTTCGACGAATTTGATTTCAATTATTCACTAAATCAGACTATTTAATAAATAAATCAGACTATAAATCAGACTATTTTGAAATTTGAACTTAGAGATATGAAATTTTTTTCGATGTTTACATATGTGTCATGTGATATATATACTATGATAAATGTGATAGAATTTTGTAACCGTTACATTAATTTTTCTACAAAATATAGAACTGAATATTTCCGAAAATGTTCGTTTTTATGTATATAATTTTTGATAAAATTAGTAATTTTGGGTTTTAAGATCTGAAAATTATATCTTAACATGTTTCCAAAATATTAGAAAAATTTCATACCTCAAATTTTTTTTTTATTAGTGTTTTAAGTTGAAATTTTAGTAAAATCGATATTTAGAATATTTATATGGATTTTTTTTATCATATTTCAATATTTTACAATAAAATAAATAAAATTGATAACATTTTTTTAATAAAATTATTTAAGCTCAAATTTATTTTACTTAACTCGGTTCCAATTAATTGTGAATATTACATTTACGATTTTTCTCTTTTTGTAGTTGTTTAAAACATAAAAGGTAAGGGAACAAGATAATAAATTTAAAAAAATAAAATATATAATTTTAGTTTAGAAATCGAATTGGAAATTAAAAAGCGCAAAATTTTTGTTTTTAAGCAGTCCTTTTATTACTTTTATTAATCCAACGTAGTATTTTACGTTCTTTTGAAATTAAATACCTACCCTCTGAGTTCTGAGTACCTACATATTGAATTGATTAAATTTCAAAATATATAATATAAGAATTAAGAATATATTTGTTATTATTTTTCCCTCTGGGTAAAATATTTCTAGGAATTTTTTTAATTTTATTTGTATTTAATTCTCAATCATGTATTTTGTATTTATATATATATAAGTATTCCTTTCTATCCGCATAATTAAATAACAATTTTGAAATGAGCTTATAATATAATATAAACTTTTGATATACCTATACCTACCTATTTTTTACGAGATATACTGATAACCTATTATAAGTATAAGAAGTGCGATCATATTTTACGATTTCATGCAAAAAATGAAAAATTTAAAGCAGTTTAATAGTTTTAACTTTGTAAGTAGTTTGGTATATCAATATATCATATATTATAAAATTAAACAAATTATACTCATTATAATTGTCCAATTAAAATAAATTATTTACTTATAAAAGTTTTGTGAAACAAAATAATATTTCAGAATGTGGAATTATAAATTATAATAGTAAATATTATCCTCCTACTATTTTATAGAAGGGAAAAAAGATTATTTTGGTGTTTATAATCTATTAATAATACGGATGCTTATAGATACCAGACCTGGTAAACACTTAAACTATGAAAGTTGAAGTAATAAGTAATATCATATAGGTACTATAATAACTCAAATATATTGTTCTATTGTTAATATAATTGTTAGGTAACGTCCATATTATAAATTTACATAATAAAATTAATAATAATTAATTTTATAACAAAAAACCAATGTGAAAAAAAACACATAATTTGTTATTTTTTACGTAACAAACCTACGTAAACGTAATTAAAATTTTTAAAAAAATATTAATTTTTTTTTATATTAACAAATAATTATTCCGTTTGTGTAAGTCAAACTCTAAACAATAATAATTCACACCAATTAAACAGATGGTGTTTCTTTAAAAGTCATAAATAATTAAATTTAAAATGTAAAATATTTTTAATATTTTTAATTGTAATTGGTCAATTTTGTGACTACGAACAAAAAAATTCGATTAAAATAAAAAATAAAAATAATCAATCCTTATATGAATAGTTACTGTCACTGGACGAAGAAAAATATGTTATAATACAGAAACAAAGCGTATAACAATTACATAACAATAAAAATAAACGCACTATTGCAGTAAAAAAAAAGAATAATAATAATAAAATAAAAGTGTGATGATAGAGTACTGAGTAGTTTATGTTGTTGGGGGTTGTTTTTAGAAAATAATGTTACAGAATTATGTAAATTTCATAATAAAGTTATATATAGATTATAATTATAAAATATTCCAAACATACAAAAATGTCATAACAATTAGAATATTATTTTACACTATATCTCGAGAATATTTATCTAATTTTACATAGGTTAGGCTACCTTTAACTGTATGACGTAAACAACTTAAAAATAGTTTTTATTTTGATATAATAATATTAATAAAGAAATGATTATAATAGATTGTGTTTTTTTTTATATGACATTACAACAAGTTCATTTAATATAAAATATATCAATATAGGTAGGTATATAAATAAAACATACACAAAATAACTATTTCTTCATCAATAACTAAGTGGGTCTAGTGGGAATAAATTATCTCAATATTATGTTATATCGTGGGTAGAAAATTCTACAATGGGACATGACAAAATAGTCGACTTTTCAGGCCTTTTTAATACACTTGGGAAATAATATTCAAGATGGTTATTTTATTATTGTTATAAAATTATAATACCTATGTACAATAAATACGACACTATTTATTATTTAATGTTTTTATGATTAATTAAGCATACCTATTGGCTATTATACAAAAATATTGTACATAAATTATTTAATAATTAAAAAATATCTAAAGGCTTATTAACACGAAGTCGGAAACAGGATTATACACTTTAAATATTATAAATAGGTAATTGTTTTTTTTCTTTTATATATATAAAAATGTCGACATATTATATGCTATTCCTCTACAGACTACCAAGAAATAAGGTACTTAATACATATTACTAGTTACTACCTATTAATAAATAACTTATAATTTGTAATAGTGATTTACTGTTAATTAGGTACGAGTATACTAATCAGAGGCGTATCTAGGATTTTGTTGCCCTGGGTACACATTTTTTTTATGTCTTCTTTCTCTTACGGGTTTTTATAGTGGCAATTTTTCTTACCCATAAAAAAATTTTCAATACATGCAATAAGGAAATAGCATCATGGATTATAAAAATCTATCGAGTGCTCTAGAATGTTAAATATCGTAGACACTCTAATAAGTAGTACCATAGATTAAATTTATGGAAGTACCCATGATAATAAAATAATTAAAGCAAATTGTAAAATTGTAAAATTTATTCTCTTATCTACTTACAAAATATGTCAACAAATGAAAAGAAAATAGTGAACAAATTTTACAACTGCTTAAATCATTCTAAATCTGTTTATATATATATATATATATATAAACTCCCAGTTAAATTTGCTGCCCCCCAAAAAGTGCTGCCCGGAGCAATTGCCCTCCTTGCCCCCCTAAATATGCCACTGATACTAATAGTTGACCACTAATATATACCACTAATATATACCACTAATATTATACCACTGATTATTATATTATCAGTGTAAATTACTTGTCCGTGTAGACATAATGTACTATAATAATTAATTATACATAATATTATTCATGAATATCTCTAATATTAATTATTACTTTTTAAATAAAATACCTTGTTATAGATTTTTCATTAAAGTTTTAGAGTAAATAATTTGAAAATAAAAATAAATTAGTACCTATATAGGTTTAATATAAAATCTATCTATAAAAAAATAATTAAAAATAATTCTAGCTAGTTGATCACAAGGTAAGTCATATAAATGTCAAATGTTAAATTAATGATAAACATAAACATACCGGAAATTAAAAGTCGAATTTGTTCCTTGGTCAAAGAGAATTCATTTTCTTCCAAATTTTTAGGAGTATTGATATAATTAATTTTCATTACATAATCACCATCATTTCCTTTGGACAAATCAACATCAATTAATCGACCAATTTGCAATGATTCATTCTTTAACACTTTAATAATTTTTTCTAAGTTGTCTGAATATACTTTACATAATGCAGAAGCATGCTCACGAGGCAATCCAATCTAAAAATGATTAAGAAAAATTTAAATAAAATTATAAAATACATTTTGTTTTATACAAATAATAGTTAAATATATAAAATGTACTAAACAAATATTAATATTTCATATTTTTAGAATGAGAATAATATAAGTAATTTGCAACTTTGACATAATAAACATGGTCCATATCAATATTACATTATTTTAATATAAAATAACACAAATACTTAAATTGTATTTCTTTATATCTCATCATTTGTTAATGTAGTGAAAAATGTATAATTTACTTGTTGTAATTCATTAGATAGATAATTTTGAGGAATAGCATGACAGGCAGCTTTTTTCAAAATAAATGTAATTGCAGCTACACAGGCTTTACAGTTTTCAACGTCTAAAACAATCGATATAATAGTTAAAAATTAAAATTAATAATAATAATTAAAATTATAAACATATTGATATGATTATGTTTATTTTTTATTTGTCGAAATATTTTGTTATTTTTAATATTATATAGGTTATGTATTAAACTATTATAATATAATGTCTCATTGTATTAACCTATAATATACTAGACGTAAATAAAAATAATCAAATATGAAATACAAAAAGATTCGAGAGAAAACGACAAAAAGAAGTAATTCTAGTAAGTAGCATCAAAAAACTATTTGGTAATAGTAAAACCATAATAATAATTAATAATAATATAATTCATATAAGTATGATAAAAATTAAATTTAATATCTATAAGTATATGGTGATTTTTTGAAATTTTTAAATAGACTTGTTAAGATTATAAAAATAGAGATATAAAACATGAATTAAAAATTATATTATTTTTTCTATATCAAAAAATATAGGTATGTTACTAAATGAGTAACAGCTATAACGGTAAATCATATAATTTTTAAAACATATGAATACTTTATATAAATTTAATATAATTGTAGATTTACATATTTCAACAAGTTAAATAAATTTAAACGAAAGAATAATTTTGATGAGTACTTTTGTTAATAATAATATAAAATAACTTATACTCTAAAATAATGCATTATAATTTATAATATACCTAGTATTTTATTATTACATAAATATATGCAAATATAATTTGCATATTAATCTAACAATAATTTAGTTTTACTTTTGTCTAATATTTAGTTATTACTTATCAGTTATCACTTATTATTAAATTAATTATTAGCTAATACTAAATTATAATAATAACTACGATAATAAAAGAAATATTATAATAAAAAATGTATATACTAGTATAATTCAAATGTTTAGTGTAGTCAAAAAATATTTAATCATTTTATTTCTTTAAAAATAAAGTATTTAGAAAATTAAAAATGTTAAATACCTATTTATAGGTATTTATATATATTATTACCTTTACAATAGATACAAATTGTTAATCGAAAAAATTAAAATAAATATTTGTATATATTTATATTATAGGTACTTATGTATTATATATTATGTATAGTATTAGAGAGAAAATTACCTATATAATAGTTATATATAGGTATATAATATATATAATACTTACGAGTATATAATAATGGTATAGACACGTACAGTATCATATTTATTCTATTATTCAATAGGTTTATTTTGTTTATATTGTATATATATGGAAGGTATAAAATCTTACATATACACATAAATACTTATTTCAGAATACTATATTATTATAAAGAAAAACAATTTGACTTACCCAGTTTGGCATCAGCCATAAGCTCCTTAGCTTTTTCAAACTAGAAAACAAAAGCTATCATTAATTATTTGGCATTGTATCGTATCATATCTTTCACATAATAGGTTTTCTAACGATGTATGATGTTCTATAATCATATATAGGAGCAGCGAAATGTGCGATCAATTGCAATACGTATACGTTGTTTAACATTAAGCTACTTAAGAAGGATGCTGTATTTTTTTTTTTTAAGGCTTCAAGCAAAAATGAAAAATTATCAATCCTATCATAAAGAACGGAGTTCTCTAACCGACATCATCTTATATTTAATCAGTTAACGCTATTATTCCATTAAATAATGTCTGCTAAAGAGATAATCAGATTCATTTACGTCTTTCTGAAACAAAGTCTATGAACTTACATGATCCATTACGCAAACATAAATGATATTATTTTCTATTATTATATACGTATAATGTTTAACGGGTTTGTATTAAAAAGATGAAAAATAAAATAAATCCAGAATTTTGAGAATTTAACAATAAAAATAACTTTCTTTAGGAAAAAAACATTAGATGTATTATAATGAAGAATAATAGCTTATAATTTCAAGTCCCAATAGATTATGTTTTATGAAAAAAAAAAAAAAAAAAAAATACACAATAAAAAGGTTAGGTATCATAAATAAAACCAATCAAGATTTACGAGTTGTTTTGAACTATATTTAATTAATTAATTGTATTTTTTGTTATGTTTTTATAAGTTAAACATGCTTTCAAAGTATAAAACAATAGTACTGAACAGCTAAAATGAATACTTTTACACCGCTGTATAGCTGTAATAATAATCATAAATATAAAATTTAATATAATAGCTTAACGTAATAATATAAACTTACATTGAATGGCTCTCCAAGTAATGAATTCACCGTGCACTGGGATAAAAGTTTCATTTTAATTGATGTCTGGAAAAATAATAATTAATAAATATAATAGGTATATGTGCAATATTAATTTTCAATTATATTAAAATTAACCAAAATTTTATATTTTCAAATAATTATACTTTTATAAAATAACTGACGAGAAAGAATCACAATTTATCTTTTCATTGCGTATATTTTATATTACCTATGTAAATTTACTTATTTTACACATATACTACGTAATACGTTCAACGTCCACATATATTAAATACATACATGTATAAATGTATAATATATAAAGTATAAACAAATTAATATACATATAGCCTATCTATATATTAGGCATACATTTTAGCATCTTAAAGTTTAAATATAAATCCAAATGATAACCAATAGTAAGTCAGATTATACGAATAGCTGAGAGGATACTCGCGAGCAAAGATAAATAGGTTTGAAATTACGTAAGAAAATCATATTATAGTTATTATTTTATTAATAATCATATTATTTTATAATATGGACTGGTGCTATGAAGGTTATATATTAATATAAGACCATTGCTTAGTCTTTTAAAATTAAATATTACATTAAAATTGTACGTGACGTCTTCCCCTTTTTATAAACGTGGTCGTACTCGTCTAAGTATTTTACAGTTTATACCGTTATATAGAAAAAAAATTAGATAAGCTTACGTACAAATTATTTCTATAATACTACTATTACAAATTATTAATGATAATATAGCTAAAATAGGTATTTTGTATTTATGTATATTTTTTTTTTCAATAAAATAGTTTATTAATATTATTATTAATAATACACGATTATATTTAATAACATTTCTTCTCTTTAATTAATATGAGAATAGTAGGTATTTAATTGAACATTTTTCTATACGATTGTCATATGAGTTTGAAGTTTGGAAAAAAATTAGAATAAATTAATATGAAAAAATAAAAAATATACGTGAACTCGAAGAAATATTAATACAGTCATCCCTTATAATTTATATGATAATATATTATGATTTGTATGCATCCTTACCATCCTCGAGAGTGCATTGATTTGAACTAATAACCATTCTGGGCAGTCACCGCCACCACAAAACTTGAATTTCTATAACAATGTCCATTATAATATTACATAACGTTGCTTCAGACACATTATATTATTCTAATTTATATAGCTGTGTTATGCTTATGATGCGTTTAAATACCATTCTTATATTCTATATTTTATATATATGTATATATACACAAACAACAGGAACGTGACTGACAGCGATTAACAACGAGCTATAGGTTAGATTAATTACAAGTATATATTATTTAAGTATTGTACTCTCACCATTGTGTGACACTTTAACGACAAACGTAATTGCGACGGAAAAGACTCCCCCGAAGGACCTAAAAATATGAAAAATATATTTTATTCTCAGAGAAAACAATAATATAATATAGGTATTAAATATATGTTGCATAAAGCAGTAATAGTATTATTGTTTTTTTTCTCATTTTCAATTTGATTTTCTCTGACCGCGTAATATATATAATATTAACGTTTGTTATTTCCGTGAACCGCACTCCGACAGTCCGACTTCATACCTATATATGTTATATATAATATACTTTTTTGATCGAAACCAACGAACAGTAAAAAATGCGAAAAGGTTGTGTGTAACCAAACAACCCTGAGGGTGTATGTCCAGCAACAAGAACGAGATTAAAATGGGAATCGGTACCAATCCCAGAGTTAATCATCGCGATCACCAAGTGTGTCCGAATTGAGGTATACATACAATGTATATTATACGTTATGTAATAACGTACGAGGGATATAAAGTCTATAAATACGTATTGCACGTTCTAGAAACAATGGATATTCACGCAGCCGGCCGGACGCCATGGAGCTCATGGACGCGAGAACGAAGTTCTACTTAATAGGAGTAGCCTATTTCCTTCATGTATGTACATCTATTTTAATTTTAACTTAATAACAATTAATAATACACGTCAATTTAAATATTTTATTAATTAATCAATCGGTAAGTGAACATAAATCTTATGCATTGTTTTGTAGTTTTGTAATCAAAAAGTAATAAAAAATAGTCGTACAAGTATTGATAAACTATATATTATATTATAATATGTAGGTATATAATTAAACAAACCCACAGATTACTATTAAAGTTTTTAATATATCGATAAATATTAAAATATTTTTTTATTTTACATCTATTATATTCATTTCTCGTATAATATTGAATATGCCAATATTATATTACATTGGTTTATGCATTTTTTTTTCGAAATTATTTAAAATTAGTTTATAATTATATTCCAAAGCTAAAGATATAATTAAATATTTATTATCATATATTTTAATTGTACCAACTTATTATTATAATAATATTTAAAAAAAAAAAATCTATCAATGAAATAAAATGTATATAAGTTATTCGTTCAAAGTATTAAATATTTAATTTATATAATAAAGTATAATATTATTTGAATTCAAGTAAGTACATAATATATATGATAATTAAAATGGAAACCATTATATTATATTCAGTAGAAGAGTGTTGTCGTCATAACATACATGTAATAATATTTTATTATTACAGTCCGCTGGATAAAATATGATATTATATTACTGTTCCAAACAATAGTGCGCCCAACTTATAAATCGTAATGATATGCAAAAGAAATGACACTAAAATTTAATTATTATATAATATTATTTTGATAATAAATAATAATAATAATAATAATAATAATAATAATAATAATAATAATAATAATAATAATAA
>JAIUCT010000010.1:669693-748103 GCA_021307375.1 Tetraneura akinire
AATAATAATAATAATAATAATAATAATAATAATAATAATAATAATAAAAGTAGGTATTTATAAGAAAAGTAGTTACAATAGTGGTCAACTGTTAAAGGGTTGAATTATAAATAATAGGATAATAGGATTTGAAAATACATATATAGGTATAGTCCCGAAATATGATCGTTTATTCGTTTCAATGCATTTCGGTCATAATATTATTTACCTTTTCACTATACTACTCTTACTTAACTATAATTATTTATCATTTTAAAATGTAATTAAATACTCGTTAAGGTTAGAAGAAGGAAACCCGAAAATTAGTATACATAAATAATAAAAAAGAGTAAATGTTTAATAATATTAAAAATATTAAAAAATTAAATTTTTATTTATATAATATTGTACGCATTATATTTATTATTATATTACAAATATAATTTGTTTTAATTTTAAATTAATTAAAAATTTACTAAATACTCATTAATTATTAAGGTAATTACAAAAATAGAATTTAATTTAAAATTTATAAAAGTTAAAAGTTATTATTTTATTATTTTTAATAATCATTTTTAAGTAAGTGACGTATTTCTTGTAAGCTTGAAGAAACTTTATAGTAAAATTGTATGATAAAATATTTTAATATAATATTTTAATCAATTTTTAGATTTTAAATATTTTATATCTGTTATTTTTTTATTAATTAAATTATAAGTATAAAGAAAAAGATCCCTTGTACGTATAACAGAATATAGAATATTTAAATTACTCTACTCTCTGAAAAGACTTATTATAAAGTTAATTTTACTATTATTACTATTGTAAATACCTCTTATAATATAAAACCTTGGAATTTTTCAAGAACACAATTTTGTGAAAAACGACTCTCATATATCATGTAAGACAAGAATCAAAACGAATACTACTACGAATATTTTAAATGTGATACTACTGTATGTCCTATGTAATAATAATACTTAATATGTCATTTCGTTAAGTATAAAATTTAATTTCGTGATTTTTACAGCTTGTCAATGGCGATGAAAGAATACAACGATCCGATATCAGTACAGTTTTGGGTGGAAAAGATGATCCTAACTTTTGGCCTTCACGAGGTCGAAGAAACAATCTAGAGACCAAATTTAAACAATACTTGGCAAGAAAATACACCATGAATACTTCTTATAATGGTATATAAAACTCATTTATCAATTTTTTATCAAAATTAAAGATTTTGGAAGTTTTAAATTAAAATAAAATTAGCAGAAAAAGACAATTTACTAATTTATAATTTATAATTAATAAAATTATAAAATATTATAATCGTATTAATTAATTAATAGATTATTACCTATTAATAGATACTATAAAGGGCTAAAAAATAATATTAATAAATAACATTTATAATTATTTGTCATTTAATAAAAAGCGAGTATAATTTATTTAAGTATTAATTTTTTTTTTTTATAATTATTCCGAAATCATTATAAATAGTTATATGGATTTATAAAATATATTTTAATAAATTATTTTTATAAATAAGGTAAAACTATTAAAATACCTACTAGAAAATTATAATTTAAATGCCTACATTAAATATATAGTTATACTATTTTATACTAAGACCATATAATTACATATTTAATTTTCTTTTAACCATTATTTTATATTTTTAAATATGTTTAAAATAATTATATAAAATTAAATATATTTTGAACTTTGGGGAGTAATAATTTTTTTAATATAATTACAAATTATTGATGTAATTTTATATACAAGGAAAATTAGAAAAACCACTTTATGTTGACGAACCAATGTGGTTAACCATCGATCGAAGAGCTGCAGACGGAGACGATGATTATTTCTGGGTGACAAGAGGACGGAGAGCAAATAATATTATGAAACATACTACAATAGCCCGAAGTTCTTTAACAAATTCAAATCACCATTACAGTGACGATTCTGATAATGAAATGAAGTAAATATCACCAGCGTTGCTGCGAGCATATAATATTAATTACCTATACTATCAATACGTAGCGATTTATAATTTGTCTTAATAATAATAAAAAAATTATTGATTTATTATAATAATCAACTTGTTTTGTCAAAAATAACAAAAGTTGTAGAAATTTTTTTTTATCCTAAATAGTTCAGACACATTTGTATAACACGACACACAACTACCCCTATAATTTACGTATACATATGATACATACCTAAATATTAAAATTAATAACCTGTAAAAAATATTTATTTTCCAACTGTGTAATGATGTATAAATGCGCATAAGGCGATGCTAACATTGTCATATACTCGTACATTCATGTGTACATATATTGTCAAAAGAATAATAATCATTTACGGTTATAAATGTTTTTTTATTTGAAAAAAAAAACAATAGAATACTTTTTATTAGAATTTATAAGTGTTTTTGTGCATTTCAATAAAAATTAAATGCCATTATGAATGATACTACGTCACGCCTACTTGTTGCAAAAGAAATAAAGCACCACCCATCGTATTCGAAGGGTATATATTTTAAAGCGCTCTCTTGATACCATCTTATAAGGTGATCTGGTATAGTGACGATAACTGTAGCTGTAGGGATTCCAACGCAATAATTCAGGTAAGAAAATACATTATATATTATATTGTAATATTTAATTTACTAATAATTAGTGTTTATATTTATAAATTATAAATCTAAAGAAGCCATAAATAATAATAAAATGAGATTAAATCACATTAAATACAAATTATGAAAAAATGAGTAGGTATATTATTGTGCTAAATTAATTTTTTGGAAAGTAAAATGTAAATTTAGTTTTAAAATCCAAACAAATTGTCATAAATCGAGGTGGATTAGACATGATGAAGAACTTTATGTGTTTTTTTTTTAAAAAAAAAAAAAAGGTTAAATATTTAATTTAAATTTAAAATAATAATAGAAAACTATTACCTATTACATATCAAAATTACATTTCTCTGTAACTAACAAAAAATACAAAAAAACCATACAAATGAAGAATTTAAGTGAATAAATTATTTATATTGTACCTAATTTAATAGTTAATTTATTTATAATATCTGTTATATATTTGTACTTATATCAATATGTAATAATAAATAATTTAAATATATTAAATACTCAACGAATATAAGTATATTTTAAATTATTATTATTCAATTACATAAACACGTATTTATATTAATAAAATAAATATAAAATAATATAAAAAATATTTTATACTTCAAAATTTATAATTATAATATAATATACAAAATTTTATATAGTAAACTATATTATACTCGTATTAATTTAATTTAGTTTTAAAAATAGTAACAATAATATAATAATGATTTTATCACATTGAAGGTAAATTTAAATGATATTTTTAATATAATAATAGTTTTATGCACGTAATTTCATATAAAACCAGTAGACAATAAAATTTTTTTAATATGATAATATATTATTTTTATATTGTTAATATTAAATAGTACAGTAAAAATACAAAAATCATAAAAAAATACACGACGCTTAATAGTTTTCAATTGTGGTATCTGAGGTAAATAATTAATATTATTTATATTAATTATATTAAAGTATATCTTTTTTCGTCGTTTTTAGTAAATTTAAAAATATAAAGTTTAAATTTGTATAATGTCAATTTAACTACTAACTGTAACCTACAATAGAATCTGATTTAGTATTGGTACAGAAGTATTATCTATCAGTATTTATTTAAAAAAATAAATATATTCACAATTTTATGATTAAATATTATATTACATAAGTATTAACAAAATAAATTACCTATGTAAATTAAAAATTTTTATTATTTAAAAAACTAACAAAAATTACTAAATCGATTTAAAATATATGTATAAAAATACTTCATTATACCATATTTAATGATTAAAATAATTAAACATAAAATTATTATTGTAAGATACATTAAGGACATAATCCTACATATATCATATAATTAAATTATTATGATAATTTATAAATGAGTCATTACATATATGTATAATAAATACGTAATAAACAATTTAATTATTTATAATTTAATAATACAAATAATAAAACAAATTAAATTTTTTCGTACTCGTATTATTTTATTCCAAATAAAAGTTTAATTATTATTTATTTCAAAGATAAGATTTGTAGGATTATAATCTCTAATCTGAAATACATCTCAACAAGTTATATTATATCTATTTACTATTGTAATATTATTATTGTAAGCGTAAATAAAAAAGTATTTTTTTAATGCAATATATTATTAAATCGAAATATTCTAAAGACATAAACTCGTATTTGTATTTAAAATAAATAATATTTTATATTGTTATTTATATGGTACCTAATACCTATTGATTATCATAAATTCTGTTTAAAAAATTAAAGCGTAACGATTTATTATCAATTAACATTAATATCCGTATTTATTTTTAAACAATAACTTTTATAGTTTTATAAATATAATAATTCTTCAGTTTTCAAAATGGTAATATTTTTATTAGGTACACAAATACTTTTAATTTAAACAGAAACCAACTAGTATCTAACTATCTACGAACAGCAAAATTAATATGATGGGTTATATCGAAGTTTTTGATTAATTTAGTTGAGTCAACTCAAGTCATTGCATATCGTGGAAGTCATTATGTTTCAAAATGATACGATGATTGCAATCATAATATTACCTAATAGTTGTTGAGAATAAGATACATTTTAAAATTGTTTATAGGTACAAGTATATATTATAATATTATTATATAATAGAAATATAGAATATAAGCATACGTAAATTAAAGAAAGTCACAAATTACAATTTTGGTAATTGTTTATATTTACTTTTAATCGAAATTAGGTAACTTATTATATTAAATAAGAAAAACAATGTTTTGAAACAAAATTATTTTGATTGTAAAGTTTTTGATATTTATTAAAATATATTTAAATAACATTTTTTAAACTTATATTAATTATATTAAACATATTATGAAATGGAAATTAATTATTCGTAAGTAAATAATTTATTATAAAATTAAATTATATTTATATTTTACATGGTTTTGAATTATACAAATTTTGAAGTTAATATTAAAAAAATTTAACACGTGTAATAATTAAAAAATAAAATGTTCAATTTATTAGTAATAAACTGATAACATGTTAATGTATATTTTTTTATCGTAATTTTACTTTTCTTTACAAATTAACTAAATTTTAAATTATATTAAAATAACGTAAATACGTAACAAATAATTAAAATAGTTAATGAAAAGTTTAAAATAATAATATTGTAGCTCCAGTAATTTATTTTTATTTAATGTTTAAAAATTAAATTTTAATAATAATTATTAACTATAATTTATAAATATATAACTATAAAATCATAATTGTTAAGATCCTGGTTACTAATAAAGTAATAACATATTTTAACCGTATAATTAGGGGTAGTACTTGTAATCAGGGGAATAATTTGAATAATTTGATCAAACAATAATTTGCAAAAATTAGTTTAAAGAAGATATTCGTATTTAAACTTTTAAAGTGTTATTTCTACATTCTAAGTCTATTTTAACATTTAATTATTAATCGCATTAATCGAATAATACTTTAATAAGCTAAGGATCTTACTATAAATATATTATTAAGTATAACATTAAGATATAAATGAGATATAAAAATAATCGTTTTATTTACCTAATATAACAAAATGTGAATATAAAATATTAATTTATATTGACGATTCTTAACTTTTTTAGAATCTTAGAATATTTATAATTTAATAAAAAAAAATTGCTGAGGACACAAAAAATTATTTGTCTTAATAAACATTTCAAATATTGTATAGATTTTAAATTTCTTGGTGGAATACCTTTTTCTAATTTACGGAGCACCTGTAAACTTTAATTATTAAATATGTTTTTATACTATTTTGAATTATTAAATAATAAATAATAAAATTGTATTTATTATGATTTTGTTTATATATACGTATATATACATATAGATAGAGAGAGAGAGAGAGAGAAAGAGAGAGGAAATACCGATTAGTATTGTATTGTATATATATTATATATTTGTTAAATAATGATGTAATAGAGATAATATTATACAATTAACTTTTGATATTTACTTCATAAAAGTTATATTTTAGTAATTTTATTATTTACAATATGCATTTAAATACAGCTAATTAATATATAATATTTCACTCTTCAGCTTTTAACAATTTAAAAATAATGTAGTTATTTTATAATTAATATTATTTTCTTTTTAAAGTTATTACTCTATACAATGAAATTGTTACCATATAAACATAATTTTACGTAAAAAGTTATTTAAAAAAAATATATATTATAGATATTATATAGATATTGCATATAATATACTAGTAGGTATATTTAAATTTTTCAAAATTAACAAAATAAATATAAGTATGAAAAACAATTTTTCAATTTTATATCATTAATCAAATTATAGTGTAAAAAATTAACTACCTGTCCACGTATAAATCTCCAATGACCAAAAAATGGTGAGGCATGTCAACAAAAAATACCCTTGTTAAATCTACACCGGAGGGAATAAAAGAAGTTTCCTCACTTATAACTTCATATTATTATCATATTTGTTTTCTTTAAAAAGAAACATATATCTACTTATATAAAAAAATATATTATTACATCATTACAATACGATAAGTACGCTAAATACAAAATACGCGATATATTATTATTGATTAATATTAACCTACATTAATTTAATTATTAATACTTACCTATATTAAATTACATATGATATGTTTATTTTTACCTAAATGTTATTTTACCAAAATTATAATTGTAGGAAAACAATTTATTTAATAAATTATGTGGATACTGTAGTAGTGTAGATAACGTTTATGTTTTAAACTATTTGATAAAAATGTTGCATATTATTATTTAAAATACCTATTTATCCAATAAATTTAATTAAAGTTATTTAAAAATTGTAATCTGAATATATTAAATTACCTCGAATATTGATGATATTTCAATATTATTATAAAATGATGTGTTTAATTATTCTTTTTTTTTTTTTTTTTTTTTTTAGCATGGTAAAAATTGGTTTACCCTGGTTGTTGCTAGTTCTAATGAAACTCACGAATCGAGAAATCAAGTCCGACGAGATTATCTCATTACAAGAAGTGTATGATATATGTCAAGTAGAACCTAGTACCGATATATGTGATTTACTAGGTAAATCATCAAATATAATTGACATAAATAAATGGGAAATGCCAGAAAAGCGTCGACAAAAGACGGTATTCTCAAGTTGGGGTGGGAAAAGGCAGAGTACCTATCCGTATGGCGGAAAACGACCAGCATTTTCCAGTTGGGGAGGCAAACGAGGAGCTTTGGATAAACACGGTCGACCAAAACAAACATTTTCCAGTTGGGGCGGCAAAAGAAGTGAAATTGATGGTTATGATAATAATGGAGAAATGATTGAACATCAGATGGAAAAGAGGGAATTAAACGACATTAAACAGGAAAATAAAAAAAATTATAGGAATAAAATGACCAAAGGAATACACGCCCTGTTTACTATTTTTTCGGACTGGTCAAGGGATCCAGAAGAAAAGAAAGGCAGTCAATATGCTGGTTTGAAAAGTATTAGAAGAAGCTCTGATTTTTTCCCATGGGGTGGAAAACGATCAGACGGAAATTTCAAATGAACATGTTACTCTTTATAGTTTATGATAGGCACATTCAATTTTGTCAATTTTTATCAAAACTAAATGAACAAAACACAAAATTAATTCAATACCAATCTACTTAGGTAGTAGGTTATTGATATGGTAGCAAAATAATATTTTCATATTATGTAGATACTATCAAAATTAATTTGTTTGTGAATAGATTAAAGAATATAGGTAGTTATATACATACTTATATTATTCTACATTAAGTCAATATTTTGATTTATATATTGTTAACACTAATTAAAAATATCTAAAGATTTTAAAATAAAATATTAATCTTGAAATATATATTTTTTTTTGTTGCCTGTAATATATATATAGGTATATAATATAAATAAATAATAAATATGTTAAACAATATGCATTGACAATCATGATTCACGGTAATATTAATATAGTTTAATATACGAAACAACAATAAAATAAAATTAAAATTATTAAAGAAATAAATAATTAGATGCAAAATTATAAAGAAATAATAATTATATAAGTTTTAATTGTTAAATAAATCATCTCCAATACAAGAAATTTCAATATAATTTATTCACATAAATCTAAAAACTATTTACAATTTTCTATGGTTTTAAGTAAATAATATAATAATATATCAAATTAATAAACTACAAATAAACTGATTCTATATAGTTAATTATGTGAATATATTGTACATTAGGAAATATCTAATTATATGATATTTAGCTAATTTACACACTAACTAAATTGAAACAATAAATCATATAATTAATAAATTAATTAGATATAATATAAATCTCTATATAAAACTATATTTTTTAGTTATTTAGTGTTCATAGTGTATTGTTAAGTTGAAATGAGATTTCTATACAAGTAAACTAATTTGTGACTACCAAGGTATTAGTCGGCTATTATTCATAATTAAAAAAATAGCTAATCTATTAATCTAGCAAAAAGTTTATAATTTAAAAAATAATAATAAACTGTAAAAATCAAAACAAAATTTATTTAAATTAAATTAAATTTCATTTTAATATTAAGTAAACATGTTTTAAATTCTCAATGAGTGGGGCCATTATTAAAAATTTAAAATGTTTCAATACATATAAATGGTATTTCGTATGATAAAATTTTCTAATTTTTACCTGTATAATCAAATATTATCTTGATACAGTTAATATTTTAAGAACAATATTTCACAGCTCACGTAGGAATAATATTGACAATAATTTAATAAATTACAAACCGGGTAAAAAAACAATAATTTAAAATTACCAAAATATTAAACAACACAAACTTCAAACATTGTACAAAAATGTACCATTTTTACATTTGAAATTTTTTTAAATATATTTAAACAATATCGATTATTATTTATAATTTACATATTAATACCAATGTAAAGTTAAAATAAATAAAACGTTTTAACTTTTAATTTTAACGTTTCTACTTTCCAAATATTAATATCATTCATTCATTATCAACTAGGAATATGATATAAAAATCTGTGGTTTTTAGCAGATAGTAGTCGGAACGATTTACAAAATAGAGATAACATGATTTCTAACTAACGCTATCTAGTAATACATTTTGATCAATTGATATGGATTTCAATATATTTTTCTCCTTAGTAAATATTTAGGCATATTTATTATATAGGCAATAATTTAATTTATTTAATGACGTTTCGTGTATGTGTGTGTAAACAACAATGCATGATTGCGTGATATATCATGCGGGGTTAGAGTACGCACTCGCATGCAAATGTCAAAAAATTTATAATAAATATTATTATTTATTACATCACTCATAATTTTTGTATTGAAGAGACCTATACTAGATCCAATTTATAGACTTATGCTTTTTTTCGAAAAAAATTTTAAGGACAGATTTGAATATATAATGAACTCTATTTTGGATCGTACGAAGCCAATTTTAGATTCTGAGCGAAGTGAAGAATGTATTGGTTTTACAATGATGTGTGTCTTTTTTTGTTTTTTTTGTTTTTTTTTAAAGTATGAAGACACTTTTACTATTCGAAATAATGGTCCGATTTTCACGAACAGTATCCGGTAGAAAAGTGGATGTTCTTGGTACTTTATTTAGGTCACTTTTCGAATTTCTCAAAATTGACCCTATGCGTTAGAAAAAACGATGAAAAAATGACGAGAAAACGGCAATATATTTCAATCAATACCTACATTATCCGACTGCACTTCGCTCAGAATAGTTTTTTCAAAAACAATGATAAACCATTGCATTCAAAGTCTAATTAAAATTAAGTACTATGATTTGCACACCTTATATCCCTGCGGCAGGAGTATCAGTTCATTTTAATTTTATTAAAATTATAACATTAAATATATATTTTACTTTTTATAAAATATTGACGTTTTTGAAAATTTTATGTTTGGAAATATACAATTTAAAAAAAAATTCTTAATGTAATTCGTACGATCCAAAATAAAGAGTTCTTTACAAATATAACATTGTTTTCAGAATTGTTTTTTAAATAAAACTAAACCCAATACGTTGGACCTCGTTTAGATCTATTTCGCCGTAAATATTTACTACAGAGAGCCTTAACAAAAATCCCTATTAATTGTTATTTAAAGTATAATAAATAAAAATTTATATTTCTCACTGCATATACGAGTATATTATTTTATCTTATAATACATATAGACATATAGTCGTATATTATAGTACCACATATTTTATTCAATAGGTAGGTAAGGCCGTATAAGTTAGGAATAAATAATTATTATTTTATTAGGTAGGTATTTATCAAATTGTAACAAACAATTAAAATATCTTAAAAATAAACTTTACTAAAAAATACATAATAATAATCTCTAGTCTCTAGAAGAATTTTTTTTTTTTAATTAGAAACAGGGTTTTTTTATTCCTGGCGAAACTAGATATTTATTGGTATTAAAGCTTTTTTAAGCAAAATTATTGGTTAATTAGGTACCATTATATAGCAATATAGCATGGTATTATTCCATTAATTAATTTTTTTCATAAACATGATCATTTAAAAATTACTCAAAAACTTTAATTTATTATTACAAAAATAACAAATAATGATTAATAAAATAAAAATATGAAAATAAATATTATTTGTAAATTACATTTATATATAGCCATATAGGTAATTAACATCAACAAAATTTTGAAATATATCAAAATTTTTTGTCAATTTTATATAACATTATTGTAAACATATGGCGAAATAATAATAAGAATCTGTAAATACCTGTATATACTCGTACCATAAAAATATTAATTTTAATAAAATTTCAAATTAAAAAACCTATAAAAATAAATTGAGACTTAAGATTTTTCTAATATTTCAATATCATGTCAAGTATTATGTGAGTATACTTCAGTAAAATTTTCAGACCTTTAAATCCAAAACTGCAAATTATATATATATATATATTTATGAGAAAACCCAAAAACATTTTTAAGTCTCGAAGTTAGATGTTATAGATGTTATGCAATTTACATAATGAATCAGTAATAAAATACCTGAATTCCTATATAGATTTCTCTATAAAATTATTTGAACAAAATAAATTGTGAATTTTATAGTGTATAATTTATATATTTAATATATTAATTAATTTATTTATTTATGATAGTTTATTGATAAAAATATTAGTAATGAACTTGTTGTGAATTTGCGATAGTGGAAATATAAATAATGAACGTTTAATGACGCTGGGTCGCTGGGCATTGACAAGTTATAATAATTTTTTTTATTTATGGTAGTATAACATATGTAACATTAAATCAGATAACAAAAAATCAATTAAAATTGCTCAGCAATTAATAATCGTACAATAATGTACAAATAGTCTTAATTTTGATCATCAACAACTATACCTAACCTACCTATATAAATATTAATTCTTTCGTTTGTTATACCAGTTCATATTATGTTCCAATCTGCACTCTGCAGTCAAGATGGATGATTCTTTTTTAAAATGTATTTTCATGTATTTTATATGTTTCTCAATAATTATAACTATAATCCTTAATATAGTACACAATAAAATAGCAATGTCAACTTCGCGTTTATACTTGTATAATAAATTTGCAGACAATGTGAATTATTTCTTGATCGGATATTTGGAAGTACCAAAACAATGGTTCAAACATTTCTACATATTTGCCGTCATTTTATCAACAAATGAATTCCTGTTAACTGTACTTGCGTTTATATTCAAATTACCTATTCCTGAATTTGTGATGCAGTTTTTGAACATTATAGATAATAATAAGAATCGACAACCTGCATACAACGCAACTGCTTGTACTCTTGCCATGTTCTGCATGTTAATTCAATGTTGGAAGCGATGTTATGAAACTCATTATTTAAGTATATATTCAAAATCGAAAATGAGTATATTTGCTTATACTATTACCTATATACATTACTCTGGTTGTTTATTGGCCATTTTAGCCGAGGCACCTTTTCCATTCACTCCTTACTCTATTGATCATCATTCCTATTTTTCGTTCAACGATATTAATTTTAAGATGACAATCGGAGTTACTATATTCCTATGTGCTACTTATCAACAATATATGGCAAACGTAATTTTGGCAAATTTGAGAAGAAACGAAGATGGAGAAGTCATAACTTACGGACACAAAATTCCAACCGGTGGTCTGTTTGATATGGTATCTTGTCCGCACATGTTATGTGAAGTTCTAATTTACATGGCTATATGTATTATACTTTGGGGAAGTCATATTTGGCCGTACGTCTTTTTATGGGTGCTAAATAATCAGTGCGTGGTTGCAATTTTCAATCATTGGTGGTACAAATCGAAATTCAAAACATATCCAAAAGTAAGACGTGCCATTATTCCATATATATTGTAAATTCATATATTTATTAGTAAAATAGTAAGATAATATTGTTATTTCATATTATTTTCTTAAAAATAAATGGAATATAGCCATATAGTTATTAAATATGTAATATAATATTTAGATGCTCTCTCAGTATGCATGTAACTAGGAATTTATATTGATGTTAAATTATTCTATTAAAATTATGAATTTAGTACAATAAAAATTATTAGAATTTAATTCGTATTTCTCTATTATTCTTATAAAATGGTGCATTGTTAATTGTTATATATATTATATAAAATTAATAAATTATTGTTTTATGATATAAAGTGTTGTTTTCATTGTACCCACGAATTTAATGGAAAATGTTTCTACTTCATGTTTTTTCTATTGACTATTAGTTATTACTAATTGAAATGGACATTATACTCGTAATATAGTTAATTATATTTAAATATTTTATATAAATAATGTAAACTAATGAAATTAACCACAATTATTTACATCTATTAAACTAGAAAAATACACGAAATACAAAATAATAAAAGCTATAATAATTTTTATTAATATTATGTTAGTCTTAATGGTCTAATAGGTCCTAATTTGCCATTTTTCTGGATATCCAAATTTTGATTTCTTTACGTTATAATACCTTCGGGATCATTCCAACTTTCAAGTATATAATATTATAATAATTTATATAAATATTATATTAATATTGAAATAATAATAAACTTAGTCTATATATCTGCATAATAATACAGTAGGTAGAATTTGAAAGAGTACTTCTGTTACTTGACGTCATCATATAGAAATTATTGTCAACATTTGAAAACGTTGATTTTTGATAAGATAAGTAGTAACACTCTAATATTGGCCACAATTATATTATATGTTTCTATAATTCTATATTGTCATTACTCTATCTATATGACCATAGTAAATAAATGTATATTATCTAAGAATAATAGTAAAAGAGAATATTCTTTTTTTCTTAAATTACCCATAATTATAGATACAATTGTAATATACTAATATAGAATTTAAAAGTGAATTGATGTATTAAAACCTATATATGTTATAAAAAACATATAAATATGAAATATAGTTGAACTTGAAAAAGAATGTCTACGTTATATTGTTCATCATTATTAGGTACAGAATATTTTTAATATTGAACTTTGTACAAAACATAGTCGTGCTCGTGGAAAGTGGAATACGAGTATATTGTTAATTTTTTTTATACAATACAATAAATATAATATAATATAATTATTAATAATTATTTATATTCTATGTTGAATTATATTATAGGCAGTGATGTTCCCATCATTTTTTATGAGAGTATACTAAACTAAAAAAATATCCGAATTCTAATTTGTTCAATTTTTGCATTTTAAAATAAAGGAAAGTGTTAATGATAACTAACTTAATATTAATTAATCATGTTATATTAATTACTTTCATTTCTATATAATATTAAAAAAATAATTTAAATATATTCACAAAAAATTGTGAAAAAACTAGCATACGTCATTATTATCGGTATTGTCAACTATAATAACTAATAAGTAGGGCAGAGGACTTGTAGCTCTAAAAAAAGGCGAAATATGCAAGCACTTATGCACTTAAAAACTCTAAAATATGCACTTAAAACCTCTAGAATATGCACTTAAAAACTCTAAAATATGCACTTTTTTTATGATATTAAAATTTTATTATATAGATTAATTATAAAAAATATTTAAAATATGAAACATTACAAATACTAACTAAATTTAATTATATATTTTATTTGCTATACTATTATTAGTCCACGACCAATAACACATGAATAAAAACTTAATCTTAATGAAACTTTCAAAATTTTTTAACTTAATTTTATTGAAATGTATGTATATAAATTACGTGTTATTAATTCATTCTTCTGACCCTAAAAAAAATTACCAATATGTTGGAATTTTTTTTTAAAAAACCTACGGACGAAGTAAATAATATTTTCACCTTGAAAATTGTATTTAATAACTAAATGTTTTTTCAAATTTTCATTTTACATATTTTTATATTTATTTTTATAAATTTTTCAAAATATTTCCCCAAAAACCATATATAAGTTAAATATGTCTCAAAAACCGAAAAATGTCTAAATATGCAAAAATATGCACCATAAAATTACAGATTTGGCTTTGTCGTAATATGAAACATTTTTCTATAAAGTTGGCCTTTTTTTACGGCTGTGCAAAACAAATATGCAAATGCTATAAGTCCTCTGCCCTACTAATAAGTAATAGTAATATCAAATATAATACAATTAGTTGAATAACAACACCATAAATTATAAAATAATAGGTAAATTTAAAAATATTACGTTTTAAGATGTTATTGTAATGTACTGCAGGGATTTTACAGAAAATTATACATTATATATTACCAAATTATATTGTTCAAGAATATTCCATAACAACCGGCATTTCCGACAATCCCATAATAAGTTAATCACCTAACAAATATATATATTTCTTCTTTCTATCTGAATTCATTGAGAATATATGCAGTATACCCATGTTTTTTTTAAAAAAAAAAACGCTTGAGAGTATACTGCGTATATGTAGTATACACTATGGGAACACCACTGATTATAGGGAATTTATATGACCCCCTTCTTTATTTATACTCCTGAAAATAATGATAAATAATTAGATATTATTTGATTTAAAGATATATAAATCATAATTATAAATATACCTCTATATATATATATATATATATATATATAATACTTGGACCGTAACATATATATATATATATATGTTACGGTCCAAGTGGATAAATCGGGCATTGTATACAATGTCTAAGGTATTTGGGCAAAGTAAATAATACATATATTTAATTTCCTATATAGACTAGTCATTGTATACAATGCTAAAACTGGTGTGGTCAATGTGAATATTAGCAGTGGCGAATCTACTTATGAGACAAAGAGACATTGTCTACCAATTATTATTATTATTTTTTTTTTTTAATCAATTGTACGTATTCATAGGTAATAATATTATTTTGTCAATAATTCAATAATATGTGTTAATATTAGAGATGTAAGCTCGGTAAATTTTTACCACGTAAATTTACCGGTAAGGTAAATTCACCAATTATTTTTTTGCCGAAAAAATTAGCATGTGACGCCTTATATTAAACGTCTTAATGTGGTAAATATTTATAACTTATCAATAGAATGGAATTGTTGATATAATAAAACTTAAATCGTCAAACGTTCAACATGCCCACCATAGGCGCCGATAGGGGGTAGCCAAGGGTAGCGACTGCTACCCCATCTTTTTTTATGGGGTACCTAGCAATATTATATATTTGCAACCTCACTAATTATCGTAATAGATGTATAAGTATGTACATAATAATTAACTATAAATAAATATTAAAAAATAGGATTATAATCCCGAATTTTTCTTAATAAGTAATAAAGGTACTTTTTTATCTATACGATGTCATATTAAGTATAATATTTATATTACAATAAAATTAACTATTTGATAGGTATCTAGACAAAAACATTGATGCTGAAACTAAAAAAAAAAATTAATGAAAATTAACCCATGTCCGTATAAACTCCACTTTGGTGTAGGTATTATTATACTCTATGATTTTGTTAAATAGGTAGGTATTGTATATTTCTTAAAAATTAGATGAATATAATATTATAAATAAATATAATCAAATATATTCAAAACTACTTGCTACCCCATTAAATTTGGACAAACGGCGCCACTGCCCACAACGGCACAACCATAGACCTATAAACAACAATGGCATATTTCGAATTTTTTAAAGGGAGGAGATATGATTGAAAAAAATTTTCTATCTCCTTTCCCCATTCATAATATTTATAGGTAGATATTATCAATTTTTAATAACTATACATAATATATATTATATATTATACAGTGGCGCAATTAGGGGGGGGGGTGTTTTGGGTGTCTGGACATCCCATTGGGCTTTATTTTTCTGAAAATTTCATTTAATGACCATTAAATGTCCTATTTATTTTAATTTTATAACATAAAACCATGAAGACTAGAGATAAGGAGACCAAACTCTTATGGCAGCCTGTTATAAAAATGGTCCGAAAAAAAGTGCACAGTTTTTCTGCCACAGGGAGCGCATCGTTCGATAGGAGGGATACTTTATTCCATATTCATATGGCATACAGTATAAAGTTTAAATACTTTTTTATGTTTTTTCGAAATAAATAGGCAATGTTCTTAATTGTGACCTCTTATGTCTCTTATATTATTATTATTTTCTTTATTATTTTAAGTAATAGTGGAGATATGATAAATAATCTTTTGAACATTAATGATGGTACCTAACTAATTCTAATGAACAAACCCAAAAAATAAATCATCAATTAGATCAAATTTTAGACAGAGGAAATTCTGAAAAAATATCAGAATTTGTATTATGTATCCATGATCATGATTATACTTTGCCTGATACGTCAAGTTTAGTTTTGTCTTATCTAGCTGGATACAGTGGCGAAACTAGGGGGGGGGGTGTTTTGGATGTCTGGACACCCTTGGATGTATTTTTATGAAAATTTCATTTAATGACCATTGAAAAAATTTCCTATTTATTTTAAATTTATAATATAAAAGTTACGTCTTACGTTAAAAGACATACGCAGTATAAGAGAAGAGCAAAATAATGCTATAAAATCAATGGTTCTTAATCTTTTTAGGACCGCGACCTAAATTTTCTTCCAAAAATCTATCGAGATCCTCATAGTTTTACATTTACAGAATCAAAAAAGTAATTTCAAAAAACAAATTTCAACAAAAACAAATACCCATCATAATAATTCTTATATTATTTTATACATTATAGTTCTATATCTATGTCTATAAAATTTAAAAAAAAACATAAATTTCTTACAATCTGTATAATTAAAAAAACTTCTCGCGACCCACAGTTTGAGAAACGAGACACTATACAAAATGTGGTGAACTGATATGATCAACTCACCCGATATTGTATTGGTATTGCCTATAATTACCCATTATTATTATTATGTTGAGGATTTGCTGCTTTATTCATAATTTAATTTGTTTATATTATAAAAATATAATTAATACCTACGTACGACGAACCCATCAAAAATTAGTTACCAAAAACGTATTTAGAATATTTTAGAGAGATTTTTTAATTAGGCGGACACCCTACTCGAAAAATTCTTAGTTGCGCCACTGGCTGGATATATAGCACGGAAATCAACCAGATTTACCAAATGTAATAGATGTCTTTTAAACTTTAATTTATTATTTATAATATATGTATATTTGATTTATTACAATAATATAATAATTACCATAGAAATTTTCAATGTTTTAATTTGTTTAATTATGGCATTAACGTATTCATTCATTGTTATATACTCATTAAAGTATCCCTCTTATCGAACGACCAGCTACTGCATGTGGCAAAAAAACCGTGCGCTTTTTGTCGGACCATTATCGTGTACAGAGTTTGGTCTCCTTATCTCTAGTCTTCATGCATAAAACTATAAAAGTTAGGTTAAAATTAATAGTATAAGTTATAAGATAAAAGCAAAATAATAATAATTTTTCACAAAAACTGAAATTTCGACGAATTCGATTTAAATATTTCACGATAACTCGGGCAATTTTGAAGTTATAGACTTGAAAATTTTATTGCGTATTCACATAGGTTATAATATTATTATATATATATATATATGTGGTAAATTAATTTTTTGTTAATTTTTCTATAAAATATAGGACGTTGAATATTTCGTAAAATCGTAAATCGATTATTGATTATTATTTCGCAGATTAAATTAAATTAAAATTAAATCTTATTAGTTATTAGTCAATTTTTTTTATATTTTACAGAATATATATTTGTCATTTGTCTATCACCTATACATGGTGTACCTATTATATATTTTATATAAATAAAAAATTATTTAATAAGTTTACAAGAATAAATTCTACACTTATACAGTGTATAATATATTCAATTAATTAATATGAGTTATCCTTAAATGCATTTATATTCAATAATAATAATAATAATATAATAATATACAATCACTAAATGACTTGTTGTGATAGCTGGGAGTTAAATTATGTACCTACCTATGATAAACGGTGCAGTGGCTGAGTGTTAACAATTTATACGAGTTGATTAGTTGAGTAGATACAAGTAAATGGTTTATAATAATTTTTATTATATATGGGGGTATAACCTATATAACAAATCAGACAACAAAATAAAAATAAAAATTACTCAGTTGTTGACGTATGAAGTCTCACTTTTGCGTTTCAACAACTACGAGTACATTAATATATTGGTTCATCCGTTCGACGTACATCGTTCATATTGTGTTCTGATCCGCAGTCAATATGTATGAATCGTTTTTAAAAAATATTTTCATGTGTCTTTTATGTTTCTCGATCATTATAAGCATAATCGTTAATTCATTACACGCTAAATTACCACCGTCAATGTCGCGCATATACGAGTATGGTAAAATTAAAGAGGACGTGAAATATTTCTTGTCCGATTACTTGGAAGTACCAAAAGAATGGTTCAAACATTTCTACATATTTGCCGTTATTTTATCAACGTATGAATTCCTGTTGATTACACTTGCATTTATATTCAAAGTACCTATACCCGACTTTGTGACACGTTTCTTGGACATCGTAGATAATAACAACAGACAAACTGCATACAACGCAACTGCTTGTACTCTTGCCATGTTCTGCATGTTAATTCAATGTTGGAAGCGATGTTATGAAACTCATTATTTAAGTATTTTTTCAAAATCGAAAATGAACATCGGGCATTATGCTATTGGTTTTATACATTACTTTTGCTGTATACTGGCCATCATAGCTGAGGCGCCTTCGCCATTCACGGCATACTCTAATGATCATCATTCCTATTTTTCGTTTAACGATATTAACATTAGGCAGACAATTGGAGTTACTATTTTCCTATGTGCTACTTATCAACAATATATGGCAAACGTAATTTTGGCAAATTTGAGAAGAAACGAAGATGGAGAAGTCATAACTTACGAACACAAAATTCCAACCGGTGGCCTGTTTGATGTGGTATCTTGTCCGCACATGTTATGTGAAATTCTAATTTATATGGCTATATGTATTATACTTTGGGGTAGTCATATTTGGCCGTATACCTTCTTATGGGTGCTGATTAATCAGTGTGAAAGTGCAATGCTCAATCATTGGTGGTATCAGTCAAAATTCGAAACATATCCAAAATTAAGACGTGCTATTATTCCATATATATTGTAAATTAATTTTTATTAATGAGATCAAAGGCATTTTTTAAAGTGGATGGAATGATTTTTTTATATAATTAATATTATATAAAATTAGGTACAATATTTTTAAAAAAAATAAATACTTTCTTACACATAGACACATCATTTATATTGTACAGTATGTATCATTTAGATCTTATTTAGTCTATCTAAACTATATATCTACAACTAAGTCTCACACTTATTTTTTTTATTATTATAAATAAATATGAATTTTTATGTATTCATTTTATATACCTACAAATAATAAAATATTTGTTTAAAAATCGACCCTCCCTTTAATAAAAACCAAGGACGCCTTGAATATGATATTATTATATTATATTTATTTCTTACAAATATATAGGATTTATAAATATTAAATAATATAATATAGATGCACTCGTATATGTAACTAGGAATATATCACAGTCATGTTTTTTTTATTAAATTATAAGTATTTACTATTTAGTACCTACCAATTATTTCTTTATTGTTCTCATAAAATGGTTCAATTTATTTATATATTATAAAATAATTATTGGCTATTACTATGAAATGTTGTTTAAATAATTGTATTATAATATAATACCATGGTATAATTGTTTTTTATTTTTTTTAGCGAAATAAAAAATGTTTTAGCTAATTGGCTTAACAATGATATTCTTGTTTCTTTTTAGTAATAAACGTGGTTCGATTATCACAAAATATGATAGGTATTTGTTTCTAAAAAAAAAAAAAAAAAAATGCATAATAATGGAAAACTGATAAAAGTATAGATTGAAAATTGTGGTGGAATTTATATATACGAGTATATATATTTATTTATTTCAATAATAGATTATTTTATTATTATTAGAAATAATTAAATATTTATTCATTTAGGTGTATAATAAATTGTATTCAGAGATTCGAATAAATACGAAAAAATCAATACATGTTTTTATTTAAATACAATGTTATTTAATTTAAATTATTTACAAATTAAATTATAAATTAAATATTCAGACGAAAACATATTGCTATGCTAGTATAAAGATGTACCTATAGATAACTATGTAAAAGAGCATTATTTCGGGAAGTAAATGTGTCTTCAGACATAAAAACCAAAAACTAAAAATATAAATTTTAAACAGCTATAAAAATATTGAGACTAGGGATTTTTCTAATATTTTGATTAATGTAAAAGTAATATATAATATACTTCACTAAAATTTTTAGACCTTAATGCCAAAAATTGCCAATTTCATAAAAAAAAAATAACAATAATTATATACAAAAAAACGAGAATTTTACGAAATATTCAAAGTCCTATATTTTGAAGAAAAATGAACGTAACGGTTCCAAAATTTTATTACATATATAATATATATAGTACCTATATGATCACCAATAACATTTTCAAGTCTCTAACTTCAAAATTGCCAGAGTTATCGTGAAATATTGAAATCGAATTAATTGAAATTTCAGTTTTCGTGAAAAATGCCGTTTTTTCGTCATTTTATGGTCGTTTCTTCTACCGCTTAGGGTCAATTATGAGAAATTCGAAAAATGACCTAAATAAAGTACCAACTACTAATGAGTCACCTAAATGCTAAACCAAATGTAAAATGATACCTCCCAAATCTTACAGTACTTTGCTCAGAATAGTATTTCGAATATAATAATTTGATTTGTCATTGCATTCAAATTGTAATCAAAATTCAAACGTTTCCCCTTACACCTGTATGACTGTATCCCTTCCACACCAATATCCCTTCCATTGCTATTTATACTTTAAACACATATAAAAAATCGTAAATGTAATAATTCACAATTAATTGGAATTGAGTTAAGTATTTAAGCTTCAATAAAATATTTGTATATAAATATTTGTCAATTTTATTTAACATTATTGTAAAATATTGTAATATACCTAATAAGAAAAATCCATATAAGATATTTATAATAATTAATAATTAATGCTACTGAAATTTCAACTTTAAACAACTATAAATATAGTACTTTATAATTTATAATGTAGTTATTTTTAAGTATTGACATTTTTTATTAAATATTTAAAACGCAAAATTTTAACACACATATAGTACATAAATGAACACCAAATACAATTTTCAAGTCTCTAAGTTCTATATAAATGCTCATAAAATCCCTTGTCACCTAAATAACTATATCTGACAGAACTTCGCTCAAAATAGTTTTTCCAAATGCAATGGTTTATCATTGCATTCAAATTCTAATTAAAATTAAACGCTATGATCTATGATTTGCACACCTGTTTCCCATCATGCGGCAGGAGTATCAACTCTTCTTTTTGATACTTTAAACAGCTATAAAAAATAACCGTAAATGTAATAATTCAAAATTAATTGGAACTGAGTTAAGTAAAATGTATTTCAGCTTAAATTAAATTTTCAAAATTTTTAAAAAATATTTGTCAATTTTATTTAACATTATTGTAAAATATTGTAATATAATAAGAAAAATCCATATAAATAATTTAAATATCAATTTTACTGAAATTTTAATTAAAAACAGCTATAAAAAAAAATTGAGGCTAGAGATTATACTAATATTTTGATATGATGTTAAGTAATTGAAGTATACTTCAGTAAAATTTTCAAACCTTAATTCCAAAAATTGCCTCAAGTCCTTATCTTCAAAATTTTCTGAGTTATCGTGAAATATTGAAATTGAATTCGTCGAAATTTCAGTTTTCGTGAAAAATGCCGTTTTTTCGTCGTTTTTTTACCGCTTACAAAATTGAGTGGTGAGAATTTATTAGTATTTTGGAAATACGTTAAGATATAATTTTCCAAATTTTTTGGTTTTCCTATTAAATTTTATTTTGAAAGTATTGAGAAATAATAAGAAGAATATTCGTTATGAATTCTAAGATTTTCGTTTGAACTAAAAATATCAACTTAAATACCTATAAAGTAATATATAAGTATACTTCAGTAAAATTTTCAGACCTTAATACCAAAAATTGCCAATTTTATCAAATATTATATACGAAAATTTTATGAAATATTCAAAGTCCTATATTTTGTAGAAAAATTAACCGAAAGGGTTCCAAAATTATACCACATATATGTAGTAGCTTTGTGAACACCCAAATAAATTTTCAAGTCTCTATCTTTAAAATTTCCTGAGTTATGGTGAAATATTGAAATCGAATTCGTCGAAATTTCATTTTTCGTGAAAAATGTCGTTTTTTCTACCGCTTAGGGTCAATTTTGAGAAATTCGAAAAATGACCTAAATAAAGTACCAACTAGATCCACTTTCCAACCGGAAACATAAATAATTCGTGAAAATCGGAGCATTATTTCGGGTCGTAAAAGTGTTTTCAGGCATAAAAAAAAAAGACACATATCATTGTAATTTGTAAAACTAATACGCATCGCTCAGAATCTAAAATAAATATAATTTGTATATTACATTTATTTAATTAACTTTAATTATAAATTCATTTTAATATAATATTATAATACGAAATTTTGATTGATCATTATCTATATACGCGAGTGTGTAATATGCATAAAAACTTTATTTACCATATTATTATTCACTGTAATCTAACTATGAAAAAATATTAAAATATATAGGTAATTTATATTTTAATTGGTTAATTAATTTGAACAAATGTAGTAAATTGATGATCTAATCAGACACGTAGCTAAATATTATCCGCCACATCCAAAAAATTTACTGCCCCTCTTCACAAATTAAATTAAATATTAAATATATTATGTATTATGGGTAGTATTAGTATTAAAAAAATTATAGGGAAACGTTTATTAATTATATAGAATTTGAATAAAATATAATTAATTATCTATACAATCTATACGAGTTTATAAAAGTTGAACAATATTATATTATTACATACCTACTTACATACAAAATCGGATACAAGGAGGGGAGGGTCAATAGGGGAAATTGCCCCTCCCGTTCGTAGAAAAAAGTTTTAAATATGCCATTTATGATTAATTAAAAAAAAAAAATTGCATGATCTGCAACCAGTTATATATTTTCGCAGACAATGATATAATATGATTCGATATTCTAAATTTAATTCTATTAAATACGTAAAAATACATATTGCATTCTAAAACAATAAGACATAATATCATTATTATTAACTAATTTCTATGTACAACTAATTTTTATATTCACTTATAATAACACAATTCCTATTAATTTAATAATATACAACATTTTATTCATTGATATATATTGCACCCTCGGCCCCTCCCTTCTCAGACCTCTGTATCCGCCCTTGCTTAATGCTTTAATAATAATGTAACTGTTGTAACTAGAAAAAATTTTCTTTAATGTTATTTAATAAAAAAAATAAATCTTCTAATGAAAAATTATAAATGAACTTTTTTTTTTTGCTAATTCTTGAATTAATTCTGCTTCAATGAATACAATTTCGCACGTGTTAATGTTATTAAAATATTATTGATTAATGATTATTATCGGACTGTTCAGTTGGCACGAGCGTTTAATTACAGTTTGTAGGTAAAACTTCAATTAGGTAGGTACATGTTTGTAAAAAGTGTTTTTTTTTTTTTTTATTATTAAAACGTGATGGAAATTATCGATAAACACATAAAAAATAAAAATTGATGTTCGACGTGCATCATCCACACTACACACAGGCATATGAACGGTCTTCTTTATATACGTGTTTATGACGTACTAATGCAATGCATAACTTATTTGTACCAGTACCATAGTGACGGCCTTTGATCTAACATTAAAATACAAGTATATACAAATGTGAAATGTCATACAAATATATAACATTAAAATATATCTAATTGTTATTATTATCAGGAGCATAAATAGAGGGGACATAAATTCCTAAAATATGATTTACCTTTTACCATAAAATGTAATTACAAATTAATTAATACTCGTTAGTCTACTACATTAATTTTAAATGTCACACTACTATTTTTTGTACACAAGGATAAAAATTAAAAACATTTTGTAATGATGATGGACAAAGAATGAATTTGTTCTTTTTAAAGATGAATATTTGTATGATTTTTTATAAGTATTCATTTATTAATCACTTACATGGGCGCCCTGCACACTTACAAGTGGGAAGGGGAGTCAACAACAATTTATAAAGATTTATTTATTTTTTTCTAAGGTTAGGTTTTTTAGAATGGTACCCGCTCACATTTTACTTAACTTAGTTCCAATTAATTGTGAATTATTAAATTTACGATTTTTTTCTTATAACTGTTTAAAGTATAAAAAGAAGAATTGATACTAGGTAGTAGGTACTGCCGCAGGAATACATGTGTGCAAATCATAATGTTTAATTTAAATAAATAATTAATTATTAAATATTATATAATAAATTATATTAATTTATAATTAATATTATAATATTATAATATAATTATAATTCTATAATATTAGGATTTGAATCCAATGATAAATCATTGCATCTGAAAAAAGTGTATTGAGCGAAGTTCTGTCAAATGACAAATATAGTCATTTAGGCGACAATGGATTTTATGAGCATTATTTATATTGAACTTAAGAGATTTGAAAATTTTATAGGGTGTTAATTTATGTACTATATGTCTATATGCGTACTTGTATAGTCCCTATATATATATGCGAATTATGTATTGTAACATTTTTATATAAAATAATGTTTTTCATAATTATTTTACATATTCAATCAGTATAAAATACCTGAATTCGTATATAGATTTCTCTATAAAATTATTTGAATAAAATAAATTGTGAATTTTATAGTGCATAATTTAAAAATTTAATGTATTAATTAGTTTATTTATTTATGATAGTTTGATAAGAATAAACTTGTTGTGAATTTGCGATAGTGGGAATATAAATAATGAACGTTTAATGATGTGTTTTCTGATCATAGACAAGTATAATAATTTTTTTATTTATGGTAGTATAAGGTATAACATATGTAATATTAAATCAGATAACAAAAAAAATCAATTAAAATTTCTCAGCAATTAATTATCGTACAATGTAAAAATTGTCTTAATTTTGATCATCAACAACTACCTAACCTAACCAACCTATATAAATATTAATTTTTTCGTTTGTTATACCAGTTCATATTATGTTCCGATCTGCACTCTGCGGTCAAGATGGATGATTCTTTTTTAAAAAGTATTTTCATGTATCTTATATGTGTCACAATCTTTATAACTATAATCATTAATATAGTCCACATTAAAATAGCAATGTCAACTTCGCGTTTATACATGTATAGTAAACTTACAGACAATGTGAATTATTTCTTGATCGGATATTTGGAAGTACCAAAAGAATGGTTCAAACATTTCTACATATTTGCCGTCATTTTATCAACAAATGAATTCCTGTTAACTGTACTTGCGTTTATATTCAAATTACCTATTCCTGAATTTGTGATGCAGTTTTTGAACATTATAGATAATAATAAGAATCGACAACCTGCATACAACGCAACTGCTTGTACTCTTGCCATGTTCTGCATGTTAATTCAATGTTGGAAGCGATGTTATGAAACTCATTATTTAAGTATTTTTTCAAAATCGAAAATGAGTATTTTTGCTTATACAATTGGCTATATACATTACTCTGGTTGTTTATTGGCCATTTTAGCCGAGGCACCTTTTCCATTCACTCCTTACTCTATTGATCATCATTCCTATTTCTCATTAAACGATATTAATATTAGGATGATAATCGGAGTTACTATCTTCCTATGTGCTACTTATCAACAATATATGGCAAACGTAATTTTGGCAAATTTGAGAATGAACAAAGTTGGAGAAGTCACAACTTACGAACATAAAATTCCAACCGGTGGTCTGTTTGATATGGTATCTTGTCCGCACATGTTATGTGAAATTCTAATTTACATGGCTATATGTATTATACTTTGGGGAAGTCATATTTTTCCGTACGTCGTTTTATGGGTATTAAACAATCAGTGCCTGGTTGCAATTTTCAATCATTGGTGGTACAAATCGAAATTCAATACATATCCAAAAGTAAGACGTGCCATTATTCCATATATATTGTAAATTCATATATTTATTAGTAAAATAGTAAGATAATATTGTTATTTTATATTATTTTTTAAAAATAATAAATACATGTATTAAATATTTTTATATGGATGATGCATGCGTATGCATGTAACCAGGAATATATATAATATATATAATATATTAATATATTTTATTATATTATATTTAATATATAATATAGTGATATTAATTTATTGTGTTAAAATTATGAATTATATACTGTATATTAATTTGTAGAATTTAATTCTTATTTCTTTATTATTCTTATAAAATGATGTACTTTTGTTATATATTATAAAAATAATTATTGTTTATTGATATAAAGTGTTGTTTACATTTTATTATATTTTTATATTTTATACCAACCAATTTTAAGCAATCTGTATCTATTACATATTTTTCCTATTGACTATTACTAATTAAAATGGACAATGCACTCGTAATATAGGTAATTAATAATAACATTATTACATTAATAACCTTATAACCTTATATATATTTATATACCTTTTATAGTCAAATAGAATAAAATATTTAAAAAAATATATTTTTATAAATTAAAAACAATTATTAGTAATTTTTTAGGTTACTTTTTAAAGAACTTTTTTGTCATTTTTATGTCATATTTGCATTTTTTTAGGTCATTTTTTGATGTTTTTAAAGTCATCAACTTCCAGCCTTAGTAATTATGTTTTATATAAAATTATTATATAAATATTATATTATATATATATTTATATTGTATTTATAATTATTGTAAAAGTAAAATATTGAAATATAATAAGAATCCATATAAATATTTTAAATATTGGTTTTAATGAAATTTTAACTTTAAACGCCTATGAAAAATTGAGTCTTGAGATTTTTATAATTTTTCAGAAATACGTTAAAATATATCAATACGATTTAATAAGATTTTTATAAATTTCCAATTTTTTGGCTTTTTTAATATTTTTCTTGTAAATTATTGAGAAATAATAAGATGAATATTCGTATGGATTCAAAGATTATCATTTATATTAAAAATATCAACTTTAAACGGCTATAAAAAAAATAGAGGCATGGGATTTTTCTAATATATTGATATCATGTTAAGTAATATGTAAATATACTTCAGTAAAATTATCAGACCTTAATGTCCAAAATTGCCAATTTTATATTTTTATCAAACATTATATACTCGTACTTAAAAATAAAAATTTTTCGAATTCGTCAGTTTTCGTGAAAATGCTGTTTTTTCGTCGTTTTTCTCGGAGCATTATTTCGGGTAGTAAAAGTGTCTTTAGAGTTTAGACATAAAAAAAAAATGCCACACATCATTGGCCATTGTAAAACCAATACATTCTTCGCTTCGTTCAGAATCTAAAATTTATATTTTTCACTGCATATACGAGAATTATATTATATACCATATGTCATTCAATAGGTAAGTATATACTTGGAACTTATAGGTATTATAATTATTATTTATCAAATTGTTATTAACAAAACTTTACTAAATTTTAAATAAACATAATAATAAATTCTACACTCTAAAAGTAGGTACTTTTATTTTTATTTTTTTTTTATTTAATAAGAAACTTTTTTATTCTTTGTGAAACAAGAAATTTATTGGTATAAAAGCTTTTTTATGGAAAATTATTCAACAATTACCATTATAATATAGCATGGCATTATTCTATTAATTAATTTTTTTCATAAACATGAACACTTAAAAATTACTCAAAAACTTTAATTTATTAAAAAACAAGGATTAATAAAATAAAAATTTAAAAATAAATATTATTTGTATATTATTACAACTATATAATTAACTTTAATTATAAATTTATTTTAATATAATACGAAATTTTTATCATTATCATAGTTGAATAGTTCTATACACTAGTGCATAATATACATGGATTTTTCTTAATATATTACAATTTTTAAAATAATGTTAAATAATATTGACAAAATTTTATTGAATCTTAAATACATTTTACTTAACTCAACTCAGTTCCAATTAATTGTGAATTATTATATTTACTATTTTTTTTTTTTTTTTTTTTAAGCTTTTTAAAAATAAAAAAAATTGGCTAAAATTCCTTGCCCCAGGAATACAAGTGTGAAAATCATAGTGTTTGATTTTAATTAGATTTGAATGCAATGATAAAACATCGCATCCGAAAAAAGTATTTTGAGCGAAGTTCTGTCAGATATGGGCATTTAAGTGACAAGAGATTTTATGAGCATTTATTAAATTAAACTTAGAGACTTGAAATATTTTTAGGATGTTCATTTAATTATACGTGTACCTATATGGTCCCTATATGTGTGATAAAATTTTACGTTTTAAATATTTAATAAAAAATGTCAAAATTTTGATCAATACCTATACATTATCTGACTGAACTTCGCTCAGAACCGTTTTTTTGAATGCGATGGTTTATCTTTGCATTTGCATTCAAATTCTAAATAAATTTAAACACTATGATTTGCACACCTGTATCCCAGCGGCAGGAGTATCAGCTCTTTTGTAATATTGGTACTAATATTGTATTGAAAACATATTTTTATTTTAATTGTATTACAATTATTTTATATAGTGAAACAGAAAATATTATTAAATATTAATCAATGTTTTTTGACAGATAATATAAATATAAATATGACTAATGTCTATATACTTTGTTGTTTGTCTATTATATTAAGGGAATTGAGAACTATATTAATCGATTTAGACTTAAAAGCCTGACAACAATTTAAGTACTTCCCGTGGTTCGATTTTAAAAATGTAAAAATATTTGACTACATTAGGAAGTATACTTTGCATTTTGCATAGGTCGGAGCATATTTTACATGTTTTATATAATTATTTAATTAATTAACATAGCAAATTGAGAAATTTATACAATTTTCTTATGTATAATGAGTATTTTCGTAATTAATTTGATAAATTAAAAAAGTGCTACGATCGATGCATAATAAACTTGTTTAAAAATTCAAATACGTATTCATTTTTAAAATCGAACCACAGGAAGTACCTAAATTTTTTTCAGGCGTAAATCTCCAATTTACGTTCATAAATTAATTGAGTAATTTTAATCTAGAGCTTTACAACTCGCACTAATAATTTGTTTCTGCCGTTATCTTTATATTTTTTATTATTTTATTATAATAATTGTAAGACTATAAATCTATAAATACATTTAATTTAGAATATTATTATAATTTATACCATACATACGATTATTATTTATTACGACCTTGAATTATTAATCTTTGTAATCAATTCGTGTTTCGTGTTTGCCCTTTATATTATAGTACTTACAATATTTTCTTATTTCTATTTGTGTGTATTGTGTATTGTACCATTTTTATATGAAATATTGATTTTTTTTTATATTTTACATAATTATTCAATAACAAAATACCTGAATTCATATATATATTTGTCTATAAAATTATTTGACAAAAGTAAATTGTGGATTTTATATTGTATAATATAATATATTTATTTATTTATGATAGTTTGATAAGAATATAAGTTGTAAATTTGCTATAGTGGGGATACAAATTATGAACGTTTAGTGACTGGGGCGCTGGGCATTGAGAAGTTATAATAGTATTTTTTTTTATTTATGGTAGTATTACAAATGCAATATTAAATCATAGAAAAAAATAAATTAAAATTGCTCAGCAGTTAATAAACGTACAAATAGTCCTTCTTTTGATTTAATTTTGGCAACTATATTAATACACAACAATATTAAAATTAATTCTTTCGTTTGTTATACCAGTTCATATTATGTTCCGATCTGCAGTCAAGATGGATGATTCTTTTTTAAAAAGCATTTTCATGTATCTTGCATGTGTCACAATCTTTATAATTATAATCATTAATATAATACACTTTAAAATATCACTGTCAACTTCGCGTTTCTTCTTATATAGTAAATTTTCAGACAATGTGACTTATTTTCTGTCCGGGTATTTGGAAATACCAAGAGAATGTTTCAAACATTTCTACACATTTGCCGTCATTTTATCAACAAATGAATTCCTGTTAGCTGTATTTGCGTTTATATTCAAATTACCTATTCCTGAATTTGTGATACAGTTTTTGAACATTATAGATAATAATAAGAATCGACAAACTGCATACAACGCAACTGCTTGTACTCTTGCCATGTTCTGCATGTTAATTCATTGTTGGAAGCGATGTTATGAAACTCATTATTTAAGTATTTTTTCAAAATCGAAAATGAGTATTTTTATTTATACAATTGGCCATATACACTTCGTTGGTGTTTTATTGGCCATTTTAGCCGAGGCACCTTTTCCATTCACTCCTTACTCTATTGATCATCATTCGTATTTTTCGTTCAACGATATTAATATTAGGATGACAATCGGAGTTACTATTTTTCTATGTGCTACTTACCAACAACATATGGCAAACGTGATATTGGCAAATTTGAGAAGAAACAAAGATGGAGAAGTCACAACTTACGAACATAAAATTCCAACCGGTGGCCTGTTTGATATGGTATCTTGTCCGCACATGTTATTTGAAGTTCTAATTTACATGGCTATATGTATTATACTTTGGGGAAGTCATATTTGGCCGTACATTTTCTTATGGGTGCTAAATAATCAGTATGTGAATGCAATGTTCAATCATTGGTGGTACCAATCGAAGTTCAAAACATATCCAAAAGTAAGACGCGCCATTATTCCATATATATTGTAATTTCATATTTATTAGTAAGATAATATTGTTATTTTATATAAATTTCTTAAAAATGAATGGAATACATGTATTTAAGTATTTACGTATTGATGCACTTTCCGTATGCACATAACTAGGAAAGTAGGAATATATATTGATATTAAATTATTGTGTTAAAAACTTAAAATTATGAATTTAGTACTATATAAAATTAGTAGAATTTAATTATTTTTCTCTTATTCTTATAAAATGGTGCACTTTATTTATGTATTTTAAATTATTATTATTGTTGTTTTTACTATTAAATGTTGTGGACGATGAAAATTTTATTGTTAATATTTTTATAGATACTTATGCAAAAAAAAAAAATTGTATTTATTTAATAATCTATATTTTAATTAACTGTTATATTTTCATGTCAACATAAGAAAAACAATAAGACACGAATATTACTTATCTAAGTGAACACCTATAAATGTTATAAAAATCTCATATTATATAAAAATGAAGGTAAATTGAAGTGATTATAATTATAATTAATTATATACATAAACGTATTCGTTACATTTATAACGAGATATTCCGATCGACGATCACTGTATACATTTTGAAAACGTAATTGTTTAATAAAAATGACACTTATTTTATAAACTCTGCTGTTGAGCAGAAAAATAAAATAATCCGCCTGTCGTCACTATTTGTTATAATAGTATTGCTTAATTTATGACTATATAATAATTTTGATAATGAATATAATATGTATATTTTATTTTTCGATATACTTTTTGAACGTTATTATTATATTGTCGTATTAAACATATTATGTATTTGAATATTTTAGAATAAATTAACAATAATTAACAATAATCTTACCTTACGAATTAGTGCCATTATTATTCATTGATATTATATTATTATGTGTTCACCAAACAAAACTGGGAAAGGAAATTAAATAATTTAATATGCATTTTATATATTTTATTATATTAATTATTCCTATTATTAACCCTCTCATGAAAATGAAACAAACCTGCGTACGCCATTGCATATAAATTTAATTTAATTGAAAAATAATAGAATTGGATGATTGTTTTAATTATTGAAGAATTCGACTAGGTATGTAAACAGTATAGGGGCAAAATTACAATAAATTAATATGAAACATTTTATTCAAAAACACCCAAGCACTAAATATCAAATAATAAATAATAATAGATAAATTAATAATTTTAATATCTATTAGGTAATCAATACAAAACCTTCAAACTTGTACCTAAGTATAAGTTGTATCTTGTATTTATATATAGGTACCTACCTATATTTTTTTTTGTTGTTATGTCTTATCAACATAACTTATTATCAAAATACATATCAACAAAAATACAAAATTTTAATCATTTAGATTTTAGTATTTTACTGATAAACTTAGTTTTAATTTTTTAATTGTATAATGCTACTACGGTAGTCTGTAATTATTATTTTTAAAAATAAACTTAGTGCAGCTTAGTATTTTTATTATTATTATTATATATTTGATTCGTTCATTTAATATCATATTAAAATTAAATACAAAGTCAGTGTGATTTCCAAGTTAGAATGTTAATACATCTTTTACGATCGTGAGACACGTGCAAAATATTGGAGAAAGCAGAAAACAGGTGATAGTTTTATCAAATTGTCCCACTTAATAACACTTTGAAAAATAACTGTACATTAAAAATGTCTAAATAACTGTTCATGTTATTATATTCTATGTTGTAACGGTTCGTTTTACCATTTAACAACTCTGTGTTGTGCACTTGTGTGTTGTGTTTTGATCAGTCAACATGGAAGTTTCTCTTTTGAAAATTATATTTTCCTTAATGGCATTCTCGCTTGTGTTTGTCGGCATTCTTATTAATACTATAGAGTCTAAATTACCAGTGTTTATAGTGCAAACGTTCAGGTATGGTAAATTTTCCAGTGAGAAGAAACATTTCTTGGTCAACTATTTTGAAGTACCGAAAAAATGGTTCAAACATCTCTACGTTTTCGCTGTTGTTTGGTCAACATTTGGATTTATATTAGTCGTGCTTGCATTTATATTTAAATTACCAATTCCCGAGTTTGTTACTCATTTCTTGGACATAGTAGCTTTGAAGAATCGACGGACTGCGTACAACGCGACTGCTGCTACAGTTGCCATGTTCTGCATGTTGATTCAATGTTGGAAACGTTTTTATGAAACTCATTATTTAAGTATTTTTTCCAATTCAAAAATGAACATCTCACATTATGCTGTTGGTTACATACATTACTTATGCTGTATACCCGCTATCTTAGCTGAAGCACCTTCACCTTTCACTACAATCTCTGTTGATCATCATTCCTATTTTTTAATTAATGATATAAACATTAGACTGATAGTTGGAGTTGTAATATTTTTATGGGCCTTTCAACAACAGTATTTGGCAAATGTAACTTTAGTGAAATTGAGAACAAATAAGGAACACAGAGTTATTACTTATGAGCATAAAGTCCCAACTGGTGGTCTATTTGACAAAATATCTTGTCCGCACTTGTTTTGTGAAATGGTAATGTATATGGCTTTATATATTATACTCTGGGGAAGTCAAATTTGGCCATATGCTTTCTTTTGGGTGTTGAGTAATCAGTGTGAATGTGCGATGCTTAATCATTGGTGGTATCAATCAAAGTTCAAAATGTATCCAAAAGAAAGACGTGCTTTCATACCATACATTTTATAAATGAAATATTAAATAATTTTATTTATTTATTTTTATACATCTTGAAGTACATAAATTAGTCATTTCATTTTCATAAGTTTTAGCCAAAGATATATGTATCTCAGATTTTGTTTTATGGTGCTTTTATACTTTTTACAAATTATATTTTATTATAAGGTTATTATTTACTTATTTTATAAATTACAATTGTTTAATATTATATACTATGTATATATATATTTATTGCTTATTAAATTTTTTACTTTGAATCTATTATAATGTGTGTTCTTTGTTGATTATTAATTATTTGTTAATACATATAATTACTTAAAAATATATGAATCATTTTTATCCAGTTAATCATAATTTTATTTATTAATAAATGTTATATATGTATTACATAATAAATGTATTAAGTTATTTCATAATTAATTAAATTTTATCACAGGATTTTTCTTAAATATGTATTATCTGATCATATATTAATGAATAAAGCATAAATGTGCCACACAAAGGTATGAGTTTAATATGTGACCTACCGGATCTTACCACTTAAGCATTTTGATATTTAGAAGTTTTATAGAAATTTTAGATAATTTATTTTAATACCTATCATAAAAATATTACAAACAAAATTAATATTTCTTTTATTCATGAATAAATATAAAAGTACCTATATGTTTAAAATTATTATTATAATTTTTTAATAAAATACTCTATTCAAATCTTATATATGGATCTTAATGGATTTAAATACCTAAAAATGAATACATGAATGTAATATATATAATTATATTATTTAATATGTATACATAATTTTTATATATTAATTTATTTAATGAAAATATTTTGTATAAACATTAAATAATATAGTTATTACAATATTAATATATATTACATTTAAAATAATTATAATATATCATGTCAACATGATGTATATATTATCATAACAAAAAATTATAATCATATGGGTAATTAATTAATTAAATTATTTGTAACTTTAATTATACAGATTAGGTGGTAAATTCTATTAAAGTCATAATACTTAAAGGGATATAATAATATACACACATTTTATAAATAATAGTACTTATTTTATTTTTATTATATTACATGACATACATGAGTATGTATAATATTGATGAATTATCAAAATAAAAAATAATTAACATCATAAATATAATTCAATATTACTTTACTTTAAATGATTACAATGGTTAATGTATTTTTCTTATTGTCTTAAACGATTTCTTAATATCTTAACTATATCTCTAGGTTCATGCTGGAATAAAAATTAATAATGTATTAATACAAAATTATCTAAATACAATAAGAAACTTGCTTTTAAATGATGTATTCCTTTATCACTCATTATAATTCCATCTTTTACTCCTTCACCAGTTATATCTACATAAGAAATTGTATATACTGAATGTCTCATGTCTAATTGTTGTTGTTCTACCCACTGGTTATTTTCATATGCATAATTTAAAATGTACTAAATAAAAAAAAAATATATCATTAATTTGTGTATAGTTATACCCTAAATATAATTAAATCATTATATTACATTTCCATGAGTACCAAGCATTATTTCATTCTTTGAATCAAAATTCACATCTGCAATTAGAGAAGTTAGAATTCCTTTATGTTTATCACTGTTGGTCAATATAGTACCAATTTTCAAATCATTTTTTAATATATCCCTAAATTAAATATAAAATAAGGATTAAGTTTATAAAATACAATTTCTATATTTATTAAGTTACCAGTACTTGCATGTATACAACAGCACAATCAATTACACTTCCTACAAGAAAACAGACTTGTTCTTTTTCATTTATAATATCACAATCTAATATCAAATCAGCATTACCTACTACAAAATTATTTAGATTTGTAAATTTTTTTAAATAAATGTAATTGTTACAAACCAGAATTAATATTTTCAATTTTGAATGTTTTATTATATATGTTAAATAATTGTAGGACTGTTATTGGTGATAAAAAATGTTCCATGAAAGAATAGAGAATTTGATTTGTTTTAGAGTCTACAATTCTAACTAATGCTAATCCCATTTCACACCCAAGAAATGAAATTCTTCTGAAAACAAATAAAAATAATAATGAGATAAATATTTGAATAAATGTTTAAAAATAAAATTTAATACTTTGTATAATCACTAAATAATTTGGTACCAAAGGATAGTATAACTGAATCATTTGTATCTTCAAATTCAACAAAATATTCTTTTATATTTTCTTCACAAATTTGTAGTTTATCACTTTTGTATGCATGTATTTTTTTATCATTTCCAGATAACAACCACATCCCCTAAATTAAATCAATTAATGTAATTGTATAAATTACATAGATAAAATGTTTATACTTTGTTCAACATAAAAAACATAGTTGGTGGCCAAATTCTGTGCATAGGCGTGGTTACAGTGTAAGCACCGACCTCGAACACCAGTAATGATGGAAGGGTCGTATTAGTCTATTATTGACTAGCCAGGTGAACAGATAATTTAAATGTGTTATGTACTTTTTGTCAATGATACGGTGCAGTGTGTTGATGATATTTTGCATATCGGTAATGGGAATGGTTGTGAACAGGTAATTTACTCGGAAGGGGAAACAAATGGGTGGTGCCTGACTGCTACCGTTGTAAATTGGTCACTGCTGACTACAATTCTTATATTGAACAGAGTATAAATTAGGTAATAAAATGGTCTTATTTGATGGGACATATATTGTAAAAATCATAGACTTATAATATATTATAAGTCTATTGTAAAAATATTTTTTTACAATAATACTTATAAACATAGGTATATATTTAATTATACAAATTATTATACTTTTTTGAGTTCTCCACATATATAAATACCATGTGTCAATTTGAATGGAATAAAATTTAATTCAAGTGTTTCACAATTTTCTATAATAGCTTCTAATGATGAACCAGGAGATCCTGAATAAATATTTAAATATGAACCAGCATTTCGTTCATCTACAATCTAAAAAAAATAATTTTTACTTCATTAACATAATTAAATAACAATTTAAATTTTCCATAATAATGGCAATATACACTCTTTTACATTATGTATATCATTAGACCGCAGTAAACATATATAATTAAAAAATGAAAGACACATAATAATAAAAGGGAAAGGGTACAGGTGTAAAGAGGATATTGTTGAATTTCGATTACAATTTGAATGCAATGATAAATCATTACATTTAAAAAAACAATTTTGAGCGAAATTCGTTAGATAATATATGTACCGATAAAAATTTTTAAATTTATCAGCCTCTACATTCAATATAAATAATTTATCTTAAAACTCCTAAATGAATCGCCTAAATATCCAAATCTGACAGTACTTCGCTCAGAATCGCTTTTTTAATAAATGATTTATCATTGCATTCAAATCATAATTAAAACGTTAAAATTCAACACTGTCTTTTTTACACCTGTATCCATTCCACACCAGTATCTGTTCTCTTGCTATTTATACTTTAAACAGCTATAAAAAAAAATCGTAAATGTAATAATTCACAATTAATTAGAACTGAGTTAAGTAAAATGTCTTTAAGCTCTAATAAAATTGTCAAAATTAAAAAAATAAAGTAGTCAGTTTTATGTCACATTATTGTAAAATATTGAAATATAATAAGAAGTATCCATATAAATACTTTAAATATTGATTTTACTGAAATTTCAACTTCAAACGCCTATAAAAAAATTGAGTCTAGAGATTTTTTTAATATTCCGGAAATACGTTACGATATATATCAATATGCTTCAATAAAAAATTTCTAAATTTTTTGGCTTTTCCATTAATTATATACTAGTATTGAGAAATAATAAGAAGAATATTGGTATGGAATCCAAGATTATCGTTTATATTAAAAATATAAACTTTAAACGGCTAAAAAAAAAAAAAAACGGATTTTACTAATATTTTGATATGTTAAATAATAATATGTAAGTATAGTTCAGTAAAATTTTCAGACCTTATTGCCAATTTGATCAAATATTATATACATAAATACGAGAAATTTACAAAGTATTCATCGTCTTATATTTTGTAGAAAAATTAACGTCGTGGTTAAAAAATTTATCACATATAGTGACTATGTGAACACCCAATACAATTTTTAATTTTCTAACTTTAAAATTGCCTGAGTTATTGTGAAATATATTAACGGAATTCATTTAAATTTCAGTTTTTCTGAAAAATGCCTTTTTTTTTGTCATTTTTCTATCGCATGTCAATTTTGAGAAATTTGAAAAATGACCTAAATAATGTACCAACTACATCTACTTTCTAACCGGAAACATATGCTGTTTGTGATAATCGGAGCATTATTTCGGGTAATAAAAGTGTTTTCAGACATAAAAGCAGAAAAAAAAAGACACATCATTGTAAAACCAATACAATCTTCGCTTTGCTCAGAATCTAAACTGTTAAGTATTATCATTTTTATATATAAATAATTTTCCAGCAAATAATTACATTTTTTAGACTCTAACTTCTAATAATAGCCAATAAATTATATATCTAGATATCATATTTGTTCAAGTGTTTGGAAGTATGTAAATATTTAAACATTTGTTTAATATATATATCTCATTATTTAATAATAATAATATTTCCATATGTTTAATAGTAAACATAAGTCAATATATAAACACAATATATATTTATATTATATATTGACATATTGTTTATACATATTACATACCAGAGCATAAGTTATTCCGAAAGCAAAGTCATCATATTCTTTAGATCTATTAATACAATGAATAGAAATTATATCTGCATTGCCTGCAAATAAATGATACATGTATAAAGATAAAATGATAAATTGCCAAAAATTCCACTCACTTGGTATATTAGAAAAATTTAGTTGTACAATAAATGCTTCGACAATATCGTTTATTATTTTTGATTCCAGTGTGATTAATTCTCTTTTTTTACATGCCAATACAATTTTTTCTTTTCCATCAATCGATCGTAATACCGTTGCACAATATACATTCGAGTTACACGGTAGATCGAATATTTTTGTCTGCGTCAATCCGTTCATTTTAAAACGCTAACCGTTCGTGGCTCTATATTTTCACAAATCACTCAATTCACGTTGACACGGTAATTGTGTCAAGTAGGTACCATTAAAAATATTATATATTATTATGAAATAAAAAAATTACTACTTACTAATTTAGAGACTTTGAGTTATTGTGAAAGTGTGAAACGTGAATTATTATCAAATATCATGTGTGAACGTTAGAAATTTAGAATCGAAAAATTTTAATGTACGAGGTACGACTACGAGTTACGATTTCATGAAATTATGATTGTTATATTCTCTGTTATGACCACAGATTAGATTAAACCATGCTCTATCATGGTGAACAATAACATTATTATCAAAGTGAATAGTGAATATTACGTTTTCTCTTATCAGTAAAATCTACTTACGCGCTATCTATGGGTGTTAAAATAAAACGACGAACACACCAGTTCGTAGTTTTATGTACGGAGTGCGTACGTATAATGTAAATTCGTATTATGTTTTGTATGCCTCTGAAGTCAGAATGGATAATTCAAAATATTTTTATTTATTGTCTGTTTTAAATATATGTCATCGCGGTGTAAAAAGCAAAATGGTGATACATTTTAATACTTTATATTAAACTACGAAACTACTATATTAATATTATTAATGTTCATGACTTCATGAGATTTGAGAGTTACCACCCAATTTATTATGTGTAGTAGGCATTTTGGAAAATTGTTTAGACATATCTGTATTTATACGTCTTATACATTACATTTTTTATAAAATTATTATACTTACATGTATTATTATGATTTAAATCAATTTATTTTACATTTTTAACCTACTGACATGTTGATAGGACGATTGTCGACCGTTTGAACTGTTGTAAAGTGCTGATACTTTGATTGTTTATTTTTCGAAGCAAAAAATTCATAACGAGCCTTGTTCTGGCATTTTGGACTCGATTACTTTTAGTTTTTATTGATTTGCATTAAAAAACAGTGGAAGTTATTACTTTTTTTAGTAAAATTTAATTTTAAATATGACATTTGTTCGTTTTTCTTTTTTCTTTTTTTTATATACTTGTATCTAATTCAATATAAAATGTTTTACTTAGTTTTTATTTTTAAGTAGTGTATACCATTGTACTTACCTACTTGTAAAATACAAATAAGATATGGTGATTGATACTAATATAAAAATATATTAAGTGTACTCTACTACGTTTTTCATTATAATGAGTGTCAATTTCATTTGTTATTTAGCAAGTCACGATTGAATATTGTATAGATTAAAATATAAATTCAAAATATATTACATAATAATATTTGTACAATTTAGATTAAAATATACAAAATAAATATGTAATATATCAATCTTTAATTGATTTATCCTGTTCATAATATTATTGTAATTTTTGAATTTTGTTTTTGTGTAAATATACATACTATCAAGATTGCGTTTATTAAAATTTAACATACAAATTTTACACGAAATTCAATCCAATTTAATGCATCATTTATGTTATAAAGAATTTAAGAAATTTAAAATTAATACTGTAGGAGTTTAGACATACTAAATTTGAATTACATATATTATTATAATTCGTTGATTAAGGTATTTATTATAATTTATAATTAAAATTGAAACAAAATTGTTTATGTTTCACTCGAGCGTTTATCGTACTTTTTTTTTACCATTTTCACATTTGGTAAAAATTAAAATTATACGAAATTACACGGCTTATTTGAAAAAAATAATGTGTAGAAATAATTCATATTCGTCTCACTTGAAATATAGTTGATGGTCCTAGTCCTATATGGCTATGTAACTGTATAATATATTAAATTTTCAAATATGTACATTATACGAATATATACGAATTATTATTAGGTATATGTTACCTATTATATTTTCGTATACATATAAACTCAATTTTAGTAATTTCATGTTATTTAATTTGTTTGATATGTTTATATTATAGGTATAATAGCATTATCATTGTAATATGATGTAGGTAATGGTGTATACGTTAAATACGTATTATAATTTATTACGACGTTGCAACGGCTGACAACGTTTAATTATGAAATATTTATTTTTGTCTTTTGTTTAAATTTTGATAATACGTTTCTATATGGTGTATTTGATTTATCATAATTATAAATTAGTTTATAAATAGATTGCATTATTAATTTTATAATATTTTTCGTTTACAGTTAAAAAAAACATAAATAAATAAAAATATTACTGTATTTTTTTGCGAAAACGATAAATATTTAAATTTTTTCTTTACTCAAAGTATTATTTGATTTCTTTATTCGTAATAATCATAAATTTATAAGTTTCATTCCATGGTAGGCGCAACCAAGAGGGCCAAGGGGATTCACCCCCTTTTTGACGTGTTATATACGTGTTGTATAGGCATCATGTAATAAATATTAAATACTTATAATATATATAAATTAAAAATGTAAATATAATTATTGTTGATATTGCTATCAATTATTATTGTATCAATCAAGCGTATAGAAATTATCAAGATTATTAACAAGATTTATCGAGTGCAATCTCACTTGTTAAAGAAGTAATTAAAATATTTGAAGAGAAGAGAAATAATGCCGATGAAGAATTTTCAAAATATTTAAAAATGAATCTGAAGTTGCATCAACAATTGGAGGAGAAATAGAAATTCCTAGAGTGTGGTCGTTAAACATAAAGATGCAATATTAAAACATCAAATTCTGAGGAGTGGTTTAAAATAAATCACTATTTTTATTAACTTTATTGTTATTTTATTGAAGAGTTGAAATATAAATAGGTTTACAAATATTATCCCATTAGAATGATTTTATTCCTGCTAACAAAAATAAGTACAAAATAAAATAAATATTAAAAGCTGCATTAATATACGATTATAATGATATATCAGCGAATTATGACCTAGAGATACAAGCTGAATTACTCATTGACACCGATGAAATTACCAACAAATTTTCTCGACAAAAATAAAGGCAAATGAAAATTGAAGATTGATCAAAAGATTAATAAATTTGTCAATTTTTCATATTTATCATTTGAAAATATATTATAAGCTTATTATATCTTATACGAATATTTACTAAAATTATATTTTTGTTTTTCTGTAAGTAAAATTAGCCTTCCCCCATTTCATGTTTTTAGATCCTCGCCTGTTTCATGGTTATATTTATTAGACATCTCTTGTAATCGCGATGTATTAAATTTATTTATTTATTATTATTTTTTTTTTAAATCGGGAAACTTATTAAAATAGTCAGTAATGATCAACGCGAAATTTATTATTGTGCACACACTACACACATGCCATATAACAAATAACAAACATAATAGGTATTATAAGTGCTAATTACTCATTCCTCATATAGTCATATAGTTATAAAATAATAAAAAAATACCGATTTGAATATAGGTTACTTAATAATTAATATATATTTTTTATTATCTATTATAATATACTTATAATATATTATTTTATTAATTATTCATACTTTGATAAACGAAGAGAAGCGGAATGATGATGTGTTTATAGGTGATGACCAAAACTGAATATTATGAAGTATTAGTCCTCAATCGACGAATTGGCTGTTAAAAAAAGTAGGTATACAAGCCCCTTATTATTAGAGTTTATTTCCATCCCATTTGATCTTCTCAGTCATTATATTATAGGTATATAAATAGTCATTCCCACATTTTTTTTCCAAATCAAAACAATGATTATATAAATTTTTTTTCGCATTCGAAATGGATCGGAATCAAACCCGGAATATAATAATATAATATTATATGAAGGTTATTGTTCATGAGAGGCGAGAGCTATTATGCGTTTATTTTATGTGTGTTTGTTGTTCTGTTGATGGTTTTTTTTTTATTTTTCGAATTGGCAATTTTTGTTCGTTATATAGGTACGTGGCTCCGTCCTCGCGAGACAACCTGTAACGTCGTTCAATTCGCTGGAGTGTTTTATTACATTATTTTTTTACAGTTTTATGTTTTACAGTTTGATGTAATAAAGGAAAATATATTCAGAACGAACATAATATTCACTTATACAAATTTATGTTTTATGTGTAATATGAATCTTGAATGAATATTATATATGTATATTCGTTTAATGATATAATAATAGAATTTTAAGACACGTAACCGTGTATAGATAATAATTGAAATGGATAGACCAATGCATGAATCGTTACTTCTTGAAATCTCAGACTTTTTTGGTATTTTGTGGTTAAGTTATCCAATTGTTTAATTTCTTTTGTTTTATAATTTTTAATACGTATATTTAATTAATTTATTAACATCAACATATAATAGATTTTAAAATATTCAGCTTTCCTAATTTTAATATTTTATTAATATATTTTGGTATAAATAATTACATTTTATTATAATTAGGTATATGCACATAATATAATAATGTACATTATGTAAATTTTGTACATTTCAAGCCCACAAAGGGGGTGCATATAATCTAAAATTAAATGTAGATATTGTGCACAATAAATTAATAAAAATATCTTTTAAATTATAATAATACTACACGAGCTTGGCGTTTGGCGCAGAAACTAACAAGTGTTATGAACACGTAAATTATTGCAAATTACAAAATATAATAAAGCGCAGGGTTACGGTTGTTGAAAATGGAACATTATATAATATGTAGAGAGATAGGTATATGTATTTTAATTCGTTAGTTAGGTAACGCGTTACCATCATTTGAGTACCATAATATATCTTTGTAAAATGTATTTTACGAAACACGACATACACGGTGAAGTACGAGTACTTTTACAACTAATTTTTCTTACATATACATATATGTATCAAAAAAAAAAAAAAAAAAAAAAAAATGCGGGTACCAATATAATTTAAATTGTATAGCATACAATTACATACAATGCGTACGTATCCCAAATGTATTTATTTAGTTGGAACATTCATGTTTACACGTTTTGTTATACATTTTCAAAGAGTTAATATCATTACAGGACATATAGTATTGGCGGTAGGGGACCAGTATTATTGTTAAGCCCGGTTAATACCAAGAGAAATATTTAAAACGAAACAAAAAAAAAATGATTGGCTTAACACGCTAATCAAAACACACCAAGGCTTATTATTCACGTATGGTATATATATATTATATTATAATAATATATATATAGGGGACACGGGCGGATTAACTAAACAAGACTAAACGCGGGCGCATTATTATTTAAAATTTGTTTCTGACCGAATATCCTATTGATTTAGTTCAAAAGGAAACATATTATTATAAGCTTTCGGGATTATAAACAATGAATTTCGAAAAATGTTACGAAACAACAATAACGCCCGTTAATCAGATTTAGAAGATTTAAAATACATGCTTCGGAGTGCACATTAATACATATTATAATAATACAATAATGGTATAATAACTATAATTTGTAAAATACAGTATTATTAATTTTTTAATTTCTTATGAAAAAAATATCATAAAAATATCACAATTTTTTTTTTTTTTTTGTACTTATTATTAGTGATTTTGACAAGCATAATTTGAGAATCTATTTGCGATACGAATGCTAATGATTGGTATTAAAAATTAACATAACAATGTTATTATATAAACGTTTATATATTTTATGTATTAGAATATTTCCCGGGGGGCTTGGGATATTCGAAAATATGTTATATTACAATACACAAATTTATTACGTTTGTCTTATCGAGTTATATGCACGAATATTGTAAAATAATATACCCATTATTGTTATTTACGAATATTGTATAATTACCATCGTTGTTTATCCAACTTTTGAAAATATTTATTTCGTTAATATAATATTTTAATGATACCTATTATAATATTATATTCGAAATGAATAATGAATAATAATAATAATAATAAATTATATTGTTTTGTACTTTTGTTAAATGTATCAATAATTAAATAATATCGCTTCATTTTTTTTTTCTGATACATATTTCATTAATTCATATTATTATGCATATACAAAGCATTAACTTTATCTATTATAGATTACTTTAGTATTACAATCGTGTGTGTGAAATTTATGTGTACAAATGTGTCTTTATATTATTTGAGTAGTCATATAGATAAATAAAACTACCTAGGGTAGATACTCCATTCGAACACTATAGTAATATTATTAATAATTAATACGTCTTTAATTTATTTAATTTATATTAATATACTATACTCACTCGTACCATCAACGCGTATTATAAACGCTTAAAATTCAAAAATTTATTTACCATTCAAATGCATTAATACATAATACTAATACATAGGAAATTGTATTACATCTATTATATATTATATATATGAAATAAATAATAATGTACATTTATTTATATTACCATTTCAGACCATTAGTCTGTATCGTTTCATAAAAGCCATTTAAATTGACTCCGCGTTCCAAAACATTACAGCTATACGTTTATACAACGCTGTTATAACGCCTTCAAACTCATCCGCTGCACATTATTAATATTTATCGTCTCGTTTTTCATTTATATTTATTTTTCTTATGTGCGTATCCCTACCATTTGTCATCTGATAAAGTGAACACACGCATATAAAAAAAAAGAAAAAAGAAAAAGAAAAAAAGAAATATGATAAAACCAAAACAAACAATACAATAATATTATTATATCTATAATATAGAGTGTGAACCAATGAACAATAATAATATGCTTATTGCTTATAATATCTGCAGTGTCGCAACCGTATAGATTTATAAGAATTAGTCACTTACTACTCGTATTATAACGACGAGATGAAGGGTTTAAAAAAAAAATAATAATATCTTCTAGTAAAGACATACATTTCATTAGTCGTTTTAATGTCCTTGTTGTAATACTTGATTTGAATGTAAACACATTTCGTTGGATCACTTGTTTAGTTGTTTATTTATCTATTTTTATTAATACACTGACGAAAATAAAAATTCTATATTTCTATTTAAATATCATTATTTTCATTATAAAGTATGTAATGTATATAGTACCAGCAGCTCGATTCTGTAATTCGATAGACGATAGTGTATTAACGAATTAATTCGATAAATGTTAACTATTATCGAAATTTCTGAAATTTAGTGGAAACTTTATTATCGATTACGTGATTCTGTAAATGACTCTATCGATAATAATTTGCTATCACGAATTGTATTCCTATACCCTTAGATCATATAATAAGTATTATATGATCTAAGCCTATACCAAGTTAATAAGACTACCAAGTTAAGAACCCTGTTACCGGTAGATAACAAACATTTTCTGGGATATTATAAATCTTATATCCAATCAAAAAGCTTTGAACATGAACATGCTATGTTTATTATTTGAATACCTATTGAATAACATTTTAAGATATTTTGACTTTACATTAGTGATTAGAATATTCTCTTTCTTTATTATATTATTTAATATTTACAACTACTTAATTTATATTCATGTAATCATGTATAAGTGTAATGTTTAATTTTTATTAAGAAGAAATTATCATGAAGAGAGTTAATTTGTAAGTACTTTTATTAATAATAAAACATTGTTATAATTAAAATATAAAATAATTCAAATTTTTCTTTCCAACCGTCTCTCAATTTTTCTGAGTCTTCAAAAACTTCCGATTCTTTTATATTCCGACTTTAAACACGTACAATTAATATTAAAATATAAAACAATTAACAGTAAATGAGTTCCAATCAATGGCGGTCAAATGATTTTGTTTAGGGGCGATGTAACTTATTTTTTATCATGCACTATTTAATCATTAAAATTTAATTTATGGTTATTTTTTTAAATATTAATAGGTAAATATAATATATTTGTATTATTATACTATTAAATCAATTTTTTTTATTTTTGCAAATTCGTCCAGTATTTCGTTGGAGGTTATATTTATAACATGCCATAAACATTAAAAATTTAATAATAACCGATGCACTTGTTCAAATGAGGAGAGTGTTCACAATCATCGAACAAGGTACGGGGTAATTCCCGTATATTTTGTATAAACAACTAAATATTAATTATAAATTTATAACAGACTTATTCTAAATAATAAATATGAGTATAATCTATAAAATAATAGATATACGCTATACACAGTGACACAATGTATAAAAATATAGTCTGCACATGGACATATTCTGTGAAAATTTTCCAGTTGATTAAATTATGTTTTTGAAAAAAAAAACAAAATTTAATACATAATAATTAATAGAACAATAACTACAATATACATAAATGTAATTGATATTACAAATACTAAAGAAAATATTCTAAATATTAAAGAAAAAAGGTTATAGGACTTTTATCGAATTACAGAGTCGAGCTGCTGCCTATGCGGCTATGCATAATGCGATTTTATCTATCGTAAATAATAATAAATGAATCATCCACTCAGTATAGACATTTGCCACGAAGACAAAAACGAGGGAGTGGTTTAAGGTTTAACTTTTTACTTTTAACTATTATAATTATTTACCTAACCACTAACCAGTACCCACTTTATTCTCCGGCTAAATTATAATATTGTTTATATATCGTTTGATTTTGATACTTATTATTTATTATTTTATTAATATTGTGTAGCGTATACTGTATAGGTAATAGGTATATTATATTAAATTGATGGTAGGTGCACTGTATACTCTAAAATCATATACTTATATACGTATGTCTACATGATCGTGAGTATATCTACATTTATAGGTACTTATACTTGGTATATTATATTTATTATTTATAGTTTATACTGCGTTCGAAGTTCAAGGACGGAAACGGTCTATTGAAATATTGTAATTACACGGTTTCCAAAACAAGATTGCCTTTCGGGTAGTAAAATTTTTGAAAGATAAAATATATAGTGAAAATTTACCATGCGCACCTATATCATCAACCAATCTTTATAATACCTATCTAGTAGGTACCTGTATTTGTATACATCCAAATATATTATTATAAATATAAAATATTAACATGTAGAAATAAAAACATTCGACGAGGGTCGAGGACTCGAGGGTTATACTGATATCACTATCTTATCGCGACCTATGTTAATGTCGATATCGAGTATAATAATATATTATAATGTTGTTTAAAATATTGATAACACTCAACAGGTTGTTTGATTTAAGTTTAGTTTGTTTGAAATAGTCGAAATAGGTGTATGTATATAATAGATACTATAAAATACATTTTTAGTAAATTTCAACATCTTTAATTAACCAATTCACGCGTATCCTATTTTTTTATTTATTTCTAATCATTTTTTTATATCATTCTATATTTTCAATTATCCAAATTATAAAATATTAATTTCCTCTTAGTTTATCAAAAAATAGTGTCAAAAAAATAAATAAAGTTTACAGCTTTACAATAATGTATACTTGTATATGTATGGTATATAACAATATTGATTATTCTCTATGTTATCTGCAATCCCACAAAATATTAGACAACAAGGTTACTTGCATATATATATAGATATATGTAGTTGTTAATTTGTTATTCTGCTATGATTTATTAATATTATCATTATGAATATGTGATATCTATATATAGAATATAACAATTAAATTGTTATATAATATATAATATATTTAGTTTTTAATATATTCGTATAATGATACGAGTACTTAGTATATTTTATTTTAGATTCTGAGCGAAGCGAAAAGTGTATTAGTTATATAATGATGTGTGTCTTTTTTTTTTTTTAATTTTTTTTGTCTGTAGACACTGCAATTTTGATCAGAAAAAATATTTAGATGTTCACGAATAGCATATGATTTCGGTAAGAAAGTGGATGTAGTTGGTATTTTATTTAAGTCTTTTTTCTTTAAAATTGAACTTATGACATAGGAAAAACTACCGAAAAATGATGAAATTCTGCAATTTTCACGGAATCTGATATTTAAACGAAATCAATTTTAATATTTTACGATAACTCGGTCAATATTTTTATACGTGATAAAATTTTGAAACGAATAAATTATCTTACGTTGATATCTAAATTTAAAAACGAGTGCCTACCTATGTATTTTAATAAATATGTAAAAAATTTAATCAATCATTTATTATCAATAGGTTACACCTATCTGACTGACCTTCGTTCAGAATCGTTTTTTCGAATGAGATGATTTATCATTGCATTTAAATTTTAATCATAATCTAACACTTTACACTACCTCCTCCATCATTATTATATAATTATACATTCCTATATTACCCACAATAGTATCAACTATATTTTTATTCTTTGATAATACTTTAAATATAGTGACACAACCGTAGTATTAAAATTTAGATACCTACTAATTCTTTCTCCTATTATTGTTTTCTTTTAATGTCTACTATTGTTTTAGTCAATTTGCTTATGAATTCAAAATGATGTATGAATGTATAATTCTTGAATATTATCAAAAAACGACATCATAAACTTTTTAAAAATTGTATTATCTTAATATCTTCGTGTCAAGAGTTCCGACGTAGGTATAAAAGATGCAATTGCATTACAGTCAAATATTATAATTTATGTATTCGTATAAAGATATGTGCGCGCGCGCACACACACATACGCATATTTTAGACTACACTTTGAATTGCCGAAATGAGTTTGTAAACGAAATAAAAAAATTATCAAATATAAATATGTGTACACAAGGAAAATAACTTGTCAACTATACGACTACATTATAAAAAACGTGTACGTATTATTAAAATATATAATATATTTACATACTATACTTATACCATATACCAGAGACCAGACGCTTGAGACGTGACTACTATTTAGACATTTTTTCTCGTATATTTACGAGCTACGAAAGATCAAAGTTCTTCTTTATTTTTATTTTCTACTTCTGTCGCGCACGTATATTTACTATATATATTATATATATTATGTTGCAATGGTCTCCTATACATATATGATTTTTCTAAGGGGTTTACAAATGTGTTAAAATCCAACCCACAGAATTTATTTCAGGTCTCCAGAAATAACATTACTTTCATCTTTTTAATGTGAAAATAATGCGGTTATCAAAAAAACATAATGGGAACCGCAATATATACACGCGCGCGTTATAGACTTGTCAAAAACTGATTAAATAAAATATTTTATATTAATATAATATTGAATATAACCAATACAAATTGATTAAATTTAATGTTATAGGTATTACGTATAAGACATGTATAATAGATTAACTTTGTATAGGTACTTTTGAAATTTTAATACATTTTAGATAAATATTATTTTTATGGCTGTGATTATTATTTTTATGGCTACACGATTAATATATTATTATATTAATCGCAGTTGGAGAATGATGAAGAGTTATTTATTATATAATTTAATTTAATAATCAATCGAAAATAATTATGGTAAGTTTTTAAAGATTAGGAAATGAAAAATGAATTGAGATAAATTCATATTAATTATTATTATGGTAATGTAAGTGTAAGTGTATAACTACATTATGATAGTCAACATTTTTTTTTTCTAATGTATATACAAATTTATTATGTAGAATCGTAGATATCAGATAGTCGTGTACACGTGTTGAAATAATTATACTGGTAATAATAATATTGCAAGTTACAGCTGGTTCTTATTTAGTTCGCGTTGTTGTATAATAAAAAAAACATAATATTTCACAAATATATTATATTTTGGATGTTTTTATATATTTACGGTATGATGACTAAAAAAATTATATTACAAAAATACATGCTTTATATGAGACTATTAATAATTATTATTTTAATTAAAAAAAAAAAAATTAATTAATTTTAATTATTTAATTATTTCATAGTTTCTGGTATCAGTGGTATCTATCAATAAATTAAAAAAAACCACATACATAAATACATATATATATTTATTATAATATGGGCATACTGCTTGTGTCCAATGAACTGGTTTTTTTTCGTGTATCGTATTATTTATGTTACAATATCAGTTTTAGATAATAAAAAAATAAATTTTGATTTTTAATGTTAATATTAAATTAAATAAAGCAGCTGATTACCTTAACATATTATATATTATGCTTGTGCATAATACGCTCGTTAAATGTTATATAACAAATATCGATTTTTATACTTGACATAATGGTATACCGTGTACACTATATATATCATATATGATATAATAGGGCATAATTATAATATGGTGTCTTCGGACTTGGTTTATAATATTTTATTCGTATGATTTACATTATAGATGATTTATATTCCAATATTTTAATTTTTAAGTAATTTATTACTCAAATTTATATTAATGGTTTTTGTTATATATACTTATTTATAGATTATACATGTACGTCTTACATTGATGTGTTAACGTCAACATATACGGCAAATCAAATCAATCGATCGTCAGAATATTTCGTATAAATACAAAGATATAGGTGAGTGAAAATTTATGTAATATTGTTATAAATTATAATAAAATAAATAATTTTAAATGCATATATTATCAACTACAGTTTGATGTATTATTTAAAAAAATGTGGAATTTTTAAATGTGTGTATATTATTATTAATATATTGTACACTTATATAAAATTTAAGTGGTCCATTCAAAAACTATATAAGTCTATGTGATATACATGATGTTATTTTACGGTTATAACAATCCTGTGAAGTTGTTAAACGAGATATAACGACGATATATCAAAGATTCAAAGACCGTTTAAACATTTTATATTTAAAAAATAAGAAATATTAAAATGAAATAACCAACTTTTAATTAATCCGTCATTGCATTAAAATTTTAAGTATAGAAAAATCAAGTAAACATTTATACAAGTAATTATACAATTTTAATTGTTTAACCTAAGCATCAGTAAATACTATGAAATTTCTATAATTTCCGCCTTAATAAAGTATCACCCACTTCAAAATTTTGATAGTGAAATGCACTAAAAACTATATATTTAAACTGCCTCTATAGTTTCAATATCTATATTCATTTAAGTTATTATTTTTATATTTACTTAGTTGATTTTTCAATTCATTTCCCTGTAAACAAGAAAATACTCGTAAGTAAAGTGTCAATAACCGGAGGATTTCTTAATTTTATAATGAATAACTTTATCAGAATAGTTAAAATATACCGATGTTATAGTCGCTGTGTTAAAAATAATAATATAAGTGATGGAATATAATATTTTATAAAGAATTATTAGCTTTAAACGAATAATCTGGTTGAAATGCCATCGCATCGAATTGTTTCTTCTCTTGTGTCATTTTGTGGCCTCTGTTAAAACTTAATATAATATATACATATTGTAGGTATATATATATTATAAAATATGATATAGTATATATGTATATAATATATAATAGCAGCTTATAACCGTTGTCTGTCGATAACGATGATCATGACAAAACTAGTTCTTTTGTCTCAAACTGATGGTTCTCGAATAACGTAGGTCGTGTTCTCCCAGCCAATTATAATGACTTCTATAGGGGATTACGATATATTGTATCGCGCGTGAAAAAATAATATGCATTAGACCATATAGGTCTCGAGTGGTACTTTCTCATGTTTCACCGACTTCCCCTTTGGGTATATTATCGTGTGTGTGTGTGTGTGTGTGTGTGTGTATATATATAGTATATACGTACGTTGTATATATTAAGGTGGTGTTCGCACAAGAAACAAAGCAAACCCCTATTGATTTTTTTCATTTTTTTTTTCTTTTAAAGAAATTACATTGTCCGGCTCCCATTAAACGCTGACTTTCACACACGCCCCCTCGAAATTGACCACATACGCGCATATATATGTATAACATAAAACCGCTTTTAGGCGCGCTTCAACGAGGGAGTCCCATTTTAGTAAGTGCATACCCATATGTTTTACAAACGAGCGAGAAAACTTCACAAACACAACGGTGTGCTCGAAACCGGCGAATAACGAGCGAACCGAAGTGAAATAGCATTGTACATATTATTATTATTATATATTATATTATAGTGTACAATTCCCGGTTTGTAAACCGTTGCTGCAGGTTCATGTGTCATTGATATGAGAATGAGATTAATAATTAATTTAAAACATTCGAAAGAAAAAAAATTTACCGAATATATTATATAGTCGGTAAAGTTTTTTAACTATAGTAACTATAATATAGAGCTTCTATATTATATTATATAGAAGCTCTATAGTTACGTATACCGTATATATATTATTATATGTACGTTTCAACGTTTGTATACTGCATGTTATGTATAAAAATCAATCGAAATAACTTATTTTTTCGGGAAAACTCTAAATCTTGTCAGTAGAAACGTATAATACTATGTGTGTTATAATATAAAGTGTTTTCGGGATAAGAAGAGACACATTTTGCTTATTTACATATATTTTATGTTTTGTATATTATATTATATTATATACTCGTACATCATTTGGCATTTTATATGTACAATAATCAATTTGATTCGACACAAATGCATATACGATAGTATATATAACATGCGATGTGTGTATTGCGTACAAAATGGTTTCGCAGACAAAGCTGTGTAGGGTTTTTCATCATAACGCCCCGTATACGTACATGCTTATATTATAATATATAAATATTTCGACGGGAAAAAAAGTTTGGCTTCGTATAATTTCTAAACACCGCGAGAACACAATAATATAATATGTGTGTGTATGTATAATATTATATACATTACAATGCTTTTATTTTGTATGCCGTCCAATCGCCGCGCTCTGCACCAGTTATTTTGTAAGATTTCTTTTTGTCGCCTTTAACCGTTCTCGTTCCCTCGGGTACCGACCACGGGCGTAGTACCTCCCTCACGACACGTTCTCGCTGCTCGGTCGCCGCGCGGGGCTTCTGCTGACGTCCGCGTAACAAACAACACGACCACGACCAGGGGGTAAATGACCCTGGACTCTCGTTATTATGTTATTGGGTTAACTATACGCGTATAGTATATACATGCGATCCCCCATACAGCAAAGTCCCAGCTGTAAATTGAATCAAATCCCCGGGAACCCATATGGCGCGCAGGAAATTAATATTGTTCGTCGAAAAAAAAATACATATATATAAATGTACAAGTATAATATATACGAATACCTCCATAATATACACGAGCACCGCTATGCCACGAGTATTGTGTTATAATAAAGGACGAGAAATTTTTTTCCACTGCAGCATGCTATACAGAATGATCGGAATATCATTTTACGAACCCTGTATAGTATATATTATATACGACATATATAGTATAGGTACGTATATAAAACATGAACGATGATGTCCACCGTTTTTGTAACGCGTAATCACGATAACCGTCTGTATACATAATATAATATACGACGTGTGTATAGATCGTAATTATTATTATATATTATATATGTACATTTTTTTTTTTTTTGTGGACTGTGATTTATCTTTATTAGTTTTTGACGGCGGGAACAGTCTCAAAATACGCGCAGGCAAAGGAGACCTCCAAAATATGATTGACGAGACGACAATTTCCATCGCCGCACTTGTATTATTATTATTGTTGTTGTTGTATTATTCTGTACGTATAACATCCGTTATCTACCACGCGTTTATACTTACCACCTTGACTTTAACCATACGTACGTACATAATACGTAATATAAATAATCCATTGTTTCATTAAAAAAAAATAATAAAAGTGTGTGTGTATGTGTTTACGTATTGTGCTACGCGTTGTACCCGTTGTGGAATACTTTGCGGGTCGTCCGTGTGTATTATATTCACTTGTACTTCCGATCTGTGTAAAGGAAGACAATAGGTGTCTTATTTTATTATATATTAATACGTGTGGGTCTTGATATACAAACGAATCTAAACAAGAACATAATCCGAAGTATACAAAAAATAAAAATTCGCTCCGATTAAAATATATATATACCTATATATAATACATAGAAACATATTTTTAATAACATATTATTCAACAGAACCGTCGTTGTATCGATTTTTCGAAATAAAACCCTATTTATAATTTTTTAATATTCGTATTTTTCGGTTGTCGGATTGATTTTTTCTCTGGTTGTTTTCAAACGTACCGAACACTGCAGACACGGGAAAAAAAATAACACGAGTTGTGCGTTAGTTAACCTGAAATTTATGGTACCCGTGGTAGTGTGTACCTATTTGGATAATACGTAGAAGTATGTTTGCTTAATTTTGTGCTCCGCCAGAGAAAACCACCTAGTCGTTTTCGAGCGTTTCCGTCTGAAAAAAAAAATTGTTTACATTATTTTTACATGCCACAGCCGCGAGAAAGACAAATATTTACCGGGCAACCCAAACACACCGTTTCCATTTTTTACAAGTCCATTATCCATTGGTTTATTTTTTTTCCCTCGTATATTTTTCTACACGTTTTATTTTTTTTTTTTAAATATACATAAAAGTTTAAATATTCTAGACGCAATGCGCTCGGTTTTACACGACTCGCATAATAAAAGTTTCCGCCGTGTGGCAACATTAATTATGTATTTTTAAAAGGTTTTCATAATACAATAAACCTCTGAACTGACCGATTTCGAACGTTCAAAAGTACTATAATTTAATATGTGTATATATATTATTTATATACATACAATTTTTTTTTAATTATAAAACAAAAGTTTAATAATGTCTGGCATAGAGAATACTTTTTTTCCCCATTATAATTGATACGAGTTGCCGCAAAATTAACAGATAATATTCAATTTCTATACTTATTAATTAAAACATTAGGCACAGTATTTAATTTTAATCTCATTTCTCCATATCTTAAATTTAATTTCATAGGTACGTTAAAACCCTGTTATTATACTGTTATTATATTTTTTAATTCCGCTCTAAAACACATTTAATTATTATGTTATTTTAAAAATTTTCTAATTATGTTTTTAAGGTTTTAATATTTTTGTATGTGAATTCAGTATTACAGAAAAAAATAGGTATACATAGAGTGAATAATATTTTCGCTTGTTTATTTTATACTTTTTACAATTATATTATATTATAGTGTCATATATAGGGAATACATAATTATAATAACTTAATAGTTGTTTTTATCTATACTTAATTTTGGTACAAATAAAACAAATATATCTATTAAAAATAAAAAAATTGTTTTAAGTATAATAAAAATTAATGCATATATACCTATACAATTCAACTATCATTTTTGGATCACGTTATTATATTTTATAATTCAATACTGTTATTAACTAAAGCCACGAAAGACGAAAATAATGATCATAGACTGCTCCTATATTATATCAGAAAATTATATATACATACTACGATATATGATATTATACATGCATTTAAAAACGGGTTAATGAAATATTTTAAATATATTATATATCATGAAAAATAGCTTTTTTTGGTTAGACTAAATAATGTATATAATTTATTTTTGTAATTTGACGTACATGTAGGTACCTATATAATAATAATTTGAACGTGTTTTTATCTTACACGGTAAATTAGTGTTTTAAATTTTAATTATAAATATTTTAATTCGTTTAAAGTCAATTATTTACCTAAAATATACTTTATTTAATAGTTTTTAATTAAATTAAACGTTATACATAAAAATAAAAATAATATATATATATATATATATATAAGTAATATAAAATGAGAGCATGTTTTATTTATAGTGTGTAAAAATATTGTTCATAACGTTTTTACGATTAAATTAATTAAAATAATTAAAGCTTGAAAAATATCTTTGTAATTTAATCAATAACGTTATTAATATTATTATTTTATATAATAATGATTAATGATATAAAATTATAAAGAGATAAGTAGATAAACCGTAAATAATCTGTTTGTATGTTTTTATTTATCTATTATTTATGTTATTATGTTATTTTTGATTTTTCGATAAAAAGTACCTAAAATATAATATAAATTATTTAAGTCGTATGCTGCAATAATTTGAATAAATTATAGCACTATTGTTACCAAAATTAGAATAGAAATAGAAGTAGATTTATAAAATACAATGAACGGAGTTATAGTTAAGATGAACAATTTTAAACAAAGTTGAATTGAGTAGTTTTTGTTTGATAATTAATTTTATTAAAAAAATTGACTTACGAATGATTGGTATACATTGGTATGTTCACACATAACCAGAGAAATTTATATTATTCATTGTACAGTAATTAATTTAAAAAACGCACGAGATATTTTTATGTAACCATGTATTTAATTTATACAGGAATATGCATTTTAAATTATTATTATTTCATACTATATAATTAGTAATTACTATTCATAAAATTCCAGATTTATAAATTATGATTGTTATTATTCGACGTTTAAGTAGGTAGTTATGTAGTTATATAAACTATTAAATATTAATAATAATAAGTAATTATTTTTACCGTAACTTTACAAGTATTTCAAGTATATTTTTCCATTATAAAATTTAAATATTTTTTGTTTTTAATAAAAGGATATTTTTATTTTAAAATAAAAATATTATTACAATATAACCCATATACAAATTTAAATATGCAAATTGGTAAATATTAATTTGATATTTTGTATTATATAAGAAAATTTGTATGAAATTATAATTTGTTGTAATTAAAAATTATATTAACTATCCTATAATATAATTTTATCAGGTTATAATAATTATTAAATATTAATAATACCCTACTATGATTTATTTCACATATATATATACGAGTATATATATATTTTTTTAATAATTACATTCAATTTCATTATTATACATTAAAATATTGATTACCTACTTCTTTATATCAAATAAAGTTACATACATTTTGTTTTTATAATACCTATATGTATAATATTATATTAAATCGCAATGCGATTTTACTCTATTAGGTATAAGTGTTGCCTCATTGGTAAATACGATTACAATATACAGCTTTAGTGGAATATTGTTTATAAATTACTCGACTACTTATAAAATGAAATGAGTTTATTAAATATTTTGATATTCATATAAATCATGTTTCAAATGTACCACATTTATATTTTTGATTATGTACTTAATGGTATATTTTTAGGGAAAAATTATCATCTTATCAATGTTACAATAAAAAAGTATTTTTTCTTGTAATATAATTAAGATGTTTACATTAAATAATTGGTTATTATATAATCAAATTAGTAATTTTGTATTTTATTATTTTTCCTTTAGAAACTTAATTTATTTCTACTTATTTCATAATTAAAATAAGTACAAGTAGTATTCAATAATTTATTCCCTGCTAATTTTGGGTTTTCAATTTTTCGTGCAATAAAATTTGGTTTGTTTAGGTTAGGTCAACAAAAATATTATTATATGATTATATAAAATATTATATGTATATATATATACATATAAAGTGGACAATTAGAGTAAAAAATAAGGTCGTTTAAAAATACAATCTATATGTTTATTATTGCATGTCATGCAATGTATTTTAGTGTTTTTAATATAATTGCCTAGTGATTTTGCTATTAGTTTTTTTTAAGAATTATCTATAAAAAGGAATAGTTTTATTTTCATTATAATATCAATCATATTATATTTTGTTTATATACAAGTTGATTATTAAATAAATAGATAAATGATAACATATAATATTTAATTGTTCAAGTAATTCTTAATTAGTAAAAAACGGTATACGTAGTGTACAATTTTTCAATCCTTTACTAGTACATTGTTCAACGTTTAATTGACCAAACTATTTTTTTTACATATGTTTGGACTGTATTATTAATTTTTCAATTAAGTTTTAAATAATTACTAAAATAATCAATATTATCATAAATTGGTTATCTCTTAGTTTTAATGAATATGAAAACATATTTTTATTTTTTTTTTATTTTTTTTTTTTTTTTTGAGTGAATATACATATAAAAATTAATTTTAATGATGTAAAATATGATTTGTTTATGCATAAATAAATTGCAATAATAAGATTTTAAAATTATGTAATAGACTAAAAGTTATTGACAAAAACAAACCGGCAGATTAGGTTAGGTATATTATAAAAATATTGAATTATTTGTTATTCTTAAAGTGTATGATATTAAATAGGTTATATTATATTATAAATTATAATAGGTATATATAATATATTACGAAATTATTTATTTGATTTTCTAAAATTTAAAATTAATTATATATTATATGTACCATATACGTATATAGTATATTGAATTAAATTATGGTTGTTATACTTGGTTTACCAGTGACGTAATAATATAATTAATAACCTATAATTATTGAAAATACATTATGTTGTTTTATATTAATACCTACTCGTTTATGAAATATAATAATAATTGTGAATATATTTAATAAAAATAATTATATTACCAAACATTATACTCATAATTATTATGTATATAAAATAAGTGTAGTCTAACATGGTCGTGTGTGTAAATTTTCAATTACATTATTATTTATTTTTAATATTCGTAAAAAAATTCGATTTAAATTATTTATATATTATATTTCCTATTATTAGTGTTAACGTTACACTATAAAATTATAAAATTGTTGTGTGTTATGTATTATTATAAAATAGTGCACATCGCATATGTTAGACATTATCACATGTTTCTATAAATGTTTTATAAACGATCATATAGGGTCGATGGTACTTTTAATTAAAACTGTGAACCGATTCATTAAAATATTTATACGATGGTGTTATGAATTGAATTTTATGCGAATATTTTTCAATACGTTTAACTGTTTTTTTTTTTTTTTATTATTATTATTCAAACAACATTGTTCACTCCGAGTTATCAGTGTTGAATCTATTTTGCTATTCAAATATAATACGGACTAAATTTAAAATAACAGAATAATATTATGTTTTTAATAACAATTGCCATTGTTTTAATTTTGAGGTGACTTATGGTAAAATTGAAGGTACGCTTGAGATTTAATCTATACAAAATTTATTACGATAAATAACAATAGATATTTTCATTATATATTAATTTTGTATATTTTAAGAAATATTTGTAATGTAATATTTTATTTATTTGATATTATTTAAAATAACAATCTTGTGTTGACGTTAAAGGAAATAATTTATGGAATACAAAATTAAAATTGATTTTTGATTTAAATTTCATGTAGGCACGTGAAAATGTTTCTTCTGTGGCATAAACAATTTTTAATATACCAATATAGTTGGAATAATTAAACAATTAATAATTATTTTTAACGGCTAAATAAATATATTATGACATAATAAAAAATTAATATTTAAAAAACAACAGGAACACATTTTTCAAAAATTAAAGTATATAAGTATACTTGTACATATATAATTTATTAAATTAATAAAACATTTATAATATACCTAAAAGCTGTACTGGTAAATTTTTATTTCTAATAAAATATGCATTATTTTTTTAAATACAAAATATAATAACTACTTATATCATGAAAAATTAATATAATTTTCAAAATACGTAGATTTAGGCCATGGTTTGAAAAATATGTTGTTTAGACGATTTAAACTTTTTAATGTGTATCGTACATTAATAATATTATATTTTGAACATATTTTAAACGTGTATAATAGGCACTGGGCACAGACATCATATTAAAAATGTAATAAACACGTAAATATACGTACGTTAAATAACTAGTTTGAAAAATTAATGATATAACATTTCGCTAGGATTGCTTTACTAGAAGAAATGTATTTAATATAATTGATTTTCGATATATACATCCGAAATGGTGTATGACGTTCTGTTTGTAGTTAGTGTTATATAGTGCGCGTCAATGTGTCGCACCGTTCACTATACGAATATAAATTTAAATTGGTTAGATTAAAAACAGTTAAAGGGAAGGGATACTCCTGTCGCAGGGATATAGGTGTGTAAATCATAATGTTTAATTTTAATTAGAATTTGAATGCAATGGATAAACCATTGTATTCGAAAAACGATTCTGAGCGAAGTTTAGTTAGATAATGTTTGTATTGAGTAAAATTTAGACATTTTTTATTAAATATTTAAAACGCAAAATTTTATCATACATATAGGGATCATATAGGTACACATACAGTACATAAATAAACACCCTATAAAATTTTCAAGTCTCTAAGTTCAATATAAATGCTCATAAAATATTTTGTCACCTGAATGCCCATATCTTAAAAAATTTTGTTAATTTTATTTCATATTATTGTAAAATATTGAAATATAATAGGAAGAATCCATATAAATACTTTAAATATTAATTTTACTGAAATTTCAAATTTAAACACATATAAAATGATTGAGTCTTGAGTTTTTTCTAAAATTTTGGAAATTCGTTAAGATATATGTATAGTATACTGATGCTTCAATAAAATTTTCAAAAATTTTCAAATTTTTTGGCTTTTCTATTAATTTTTATTGTAAAAGTATGATATATAATAAGAAGAATATTCGTAAGTTTTCGATTAAACTAAAAATATCAACTTTAAACAGCTATAAAAAAAAAAATTGAGATTAGGGATTTTTCTTATATTTTGATATGATGTTAAGTAATATGTAAATATACTTAATATACAATATATTTTACAATGTAAAATGTAATCGAAAACCTATATTTTGTATGGCTTCTTGTTCTTTTAATTTCTCAATATTTTTACCATATGTTTAATAAAATTGGCAATTTTGATTTTAAGGTCTGAAAATTTTATTGAAGCATAATATCATATTGCTCATTAGCGTAATTTAAAAAAGTTACAAAAATCTCCAGTCTAAAGTTTTTATCGCTATTTAAAATTGATAATGTATATTCCCTAATACCTATATAATAACCTATATTCTATGTATGGATTATTATTTATTTCAATAATACCATTATATTCCATGTCACCAGAACAATCAGCTGTTTAGCTACGTTATAGTATTTTACATCTATTATACTCTATGTCGATGGAACATTATAAAACTGTTATAATATTTTTTAAAAATTTTCAAGGCTTATATTTTATTTCAATATTTTTTTTTATATATACGAGTATACTCGTGTAAACATTTTATTGTTATACATTTTTTACATTTTAGTTTTATTTTAACGTAGTTGCAAGTTTATAAATATTTGAAAATGAGTCAAAATGTAATTAATTTAATACTCGTCAATTGAACAATCGTTAACTGCTGAGGAAATGAAACTTCCGTGATGGACATCCTAATAAAGGTAAGGGAAGAAATTATAAAAAGACAGTATTAATAATAATATTTTTAATAAGACGGATATATTTTAAATAAAAGATAATAATTTCGCTGTACACTAGTAGGTAGGTATATATTTATTATATTTATATAATTGTTAAATATAATAATTTGAAAGAAAATGCGAATAAAATAATATGTACAAACATAAAACTAAATATAATATTCAATTTGTAAATTGATTTATTTAATTTTTGTAGTTTATAATTTTTAATTTTACATGGTTAGGTAATATTAATTTTTAATTCTTACATTATGTAATAAAATAATGTGTTCGTTTAGACTTTCTGAATTCATTATACGTAATATAATCATTTTAAATGTACGGACTTCATATGATATGATAGACTTATTAATGCTTTTAGACAAGTAAAATTGTTTATAATGCACTTAAAGTGTGTTCAATCATTACAGTTACTATGTATTATACAATTATTATCTTTACCCTAAATTTATTGGTTTATTTTTCTATTATATTGCATTGGATAACACATTTCACAGCTATTTACATATTTAGAAAAATTGATAGAACAATTTTACTTCAAACATTTCCCAAATTTTTTGGCTTTTCTATTAATTTTTATGGTAAAAGTATTGAGAAATAACAAGAATAATACTCGTAAGGATTCTAAGGTTTTCGTTTAAACTAAAAATATCAACTTAAAACAGCTATAAAAAAAAATTGAAATTAGGGATTTTTCTAATATTATAGTATGATGTTAAGTAATATGTAAGTATACTTCAGTAAAATTTTCAGACCCTAATACCAAAAATTGCTAATTTATCAAACATTATATACGTAAAAAAGAGAAATTTACGAAATATTCGAAGTCCTATATTTAGTAAAAAAATTAACATAACGGTTCCAAAATTATACCACACATATATAATAGCTATGTGAACACCCAAAAAAATTTTCAAGACTCTATCTTAAAAATTGCCTGAGTTATCGAGAAATATAGAAATTGAATTCGTCAAAATTTCATTTTTCGTAAAAAATGCCATTTCTTCGTCATTTTTTCGAAGTTTTTTCTACCGCTTATAGTCAATTTTGAGAAATTCGAAAAATGACTCAAATAAAGTACCATCTACATCCTCTTTTACATCTGAAACTCGCTATTGGTGAAAATCGAAGCGTTATTTCGGGTAGTAAAAGTGTTTTCAGAATATTTATTTATACGTATGGATTCTAAGATTTTCGTTTTCCTAAAAATATCAACTTAAAACGGCTATAAAAAAAAAATTGTGACTTGGGATTTTTATAATATTTTAGTATGATGTTAAGTGATATGTAAGTATACTTATACAGTAAAATTTTCAGACCAAAATACCCAAAATTGACAATTTTATCACACATTATATACGTAAAAACGTGAATTTTACGAAATATTCAAAGTCCAATATTTTGTAGAAAAATTAACATAACGGTTCCAAAATTATACCACATATATATATATGTATATTATATATATATATAATAGCTATGTGAACACCCAAAAAAAATTTCAGGTCTATCTTAAAAATTGCCTGAGTTATCGTGAAATATATAAATCGAATTCGTCGAAATTTCACTTTTCGCGAAAAATGCCGTTTTTTCGTCATTTTTTCGCCGTTTTTTCTACCGCATAGGGTCAATTTTGAGAAATTCGAAAAATGACCTAAATAAAGTACCAACTAAATCCACTTTGCTACCGGAAACATACCCTATGCGTGAAAATCGGAGCATTATTTCGGGTAGTATTTTTGTACACAGACATAAGAAAAAAAAAAAATCACACATCATTGTAAAACCAATACATTCTTCACTTCGCTCAGAATCTAAAACTTAAATATGTAATAAATGACATTTATAGCTATACACATTAATTTAGTTTATTTTTATTATTTAATTAGTACGCGTGATATTCGGGATTGATATGGATATTATTACGAAGTACGGTCAGTTGCGATTTAATGATCTGATATTCTGATTCATAAAATATTGAAACGTGTGAAACGCGTATGTAGCCGTCCGATTACGAAAAAAAAAAAAAATAGTAAAATAGTATAATATAATATATAAGTATATAAATAGTATAATATGGTTTACAAAATACGTCTAATTTTACTATTTCTGCAAATCAAATTCGTAATAGTTTTCGACCTCGTCCCCTAAACTTTTATATTAAAATAGTTAAATATGATCGTATATATAAAGTATTCGTCATTAAATATTGAACATATTGTAAACATAATATGTATATATGACAATATTGAAATATATTATTTATACAATATACTTATATATATATAGACAAATATAACAAGGAATTTTTTAAAACTGTATCTTTATAATTTATATAATATAATGTTTTTCTGCTTTTTTTTTCTTTTTAAAGAAAAACGTTTCTAAAGATTTAAAAACATGCGATATCTATACAATAAGAGATAACGCGACATTTCGCTAAGTTATATAATATATATATTTTTATCTGATTTCGATTCGGCGTGTGTGGGATTCGTATCGCGCGGATTTTCTATATCTGATACATTTCTATATATGATGTTATATATATATATATATTACCTATTCATTTATTTATCGTCTTATAAGTGCATATATTTTATAATATATAACAATATATGTGTAGTATATACATATATAATTATATTATATGTGTGATTTCTTCGGAGGCCGTGAAAGTGCAGCATAAGGGGAGGGGAAAAGGACGAAAAATAAACGATCGGATTTACTTATGAATCGCCATCGCAGATATATACCAATAGACGTTTTAGTCATTTAACGTCGCCGACGTTTGCACGCTATTTCGTATTCATATATGGACTTAGGTGTATACATTATATAATTTATATTATAACTTGTGGAAAACGTGTCGCGTTGAAACGAACGTCGAGGAAAAAAAGACGAGAAATAAAAAAAAAAATTCAGATCGATCGTCTGTGTGCAAGTATATATATACGTATATATGATTGCTGTACTTACGCTGCGTCGTTTCAAACGAACAAACGACGTAACGATTCATACGTATATGCGTTAACTTCACTAAATACGACGCGCAACGTTTATTATAAGTCGGAGCATATATTATACATATATAATATTTTTATACGGGACTTTCGGTCGACGGTATACCTACATAATATAATATATTATATTATATGAATGTGATAATGTTATATATAGTAAAAATACGAACGACAAATGCGTAAACGAGAAATGAACGGAGGAAAGTGATATTATTATAATAACGTGACGAGGTGCGTTGAAATCGAGCAGAAATAATAATATATACATATATTATGTATATAAAGACAATAACCAGCATATTTTATTATAATTTTTCGTTTCTCAAACGATATAATCGTGTTTAAACAATTCGATGATTCCGTGGGACGAGTAAGATAATTTTAAATCTCGTTTTTCTTCGTATATTCAAAATGGAAAAAAAAAATTAAATTAAATTAAATTAAATTCGATTGAAAATATAATATGTAATATTACGTAAGTGCGATATATACGGTGTGATGTAGATTGTACATATAATATATAATATGTGTCACGTACAACGTACTTTGAAAAATGCGTTTCTAACACTATAACAATATAATACCTATGTATGGGATTATTATTCGTTGTATGGAAATTGGAAAGCATTATGTATGTAGGTACCTACGCGTATTACGCCCATTATTATCGCCGAAGAAGAACGATGATGTCATGTTTGTGTGTGTGTGTGGAAATGGAAAAAGAAAAAAAAATTCCTCGGGGGGGAAATATATTATGTTCGCCATCCTTTTCAACTCCACCCTATAAAATCTAAATATACGCCATCGGCAGTTCTGTATACGTATATAATATTATAATACTTATAATATATTTTATCGCGAGCAGTTGTTTGAATGCGTTTCACGTCGTATACAATAACTAATGTAAATTCGAACGTATACGCGTATAATATATTGTATTGGATTCGACCGCATGTTAATTTACAATAATATGTAGGTACCTAACATGTAAAGGTTCTAACGTCGTATCTATCGTATCTATTTTATTTTACGCTGGTATACGAAACTGTTATAAATTATTACATATATTATTATATATTATAATTTATAGGCACTGCAGTATACGGACGTGCAAAGACGACGCGAATATTTTCCATTTTTATCGTTAATTTTGTTAATATATTATATTATTTTACATTTGGGATATTCGTCCGTCTCGGCAATTCAAAAACGCGAATTCGTAAAAAAAAAAAAAATCGTATTTTCGACTATTTGTAATATTTTCTTGTATATTATATTGTAATATTATTATTATGTATTATATTCTTTTGGCAACATATAAAGTTTATTGTAAATAATAAAACCGCAGAATAGAAGATTAAATCGGAAAGGACATCTAATAAGAGTAAACAAAAATTTGAGACGCCATCTTTTCATAGATGGCAAAATTTCGTAACGATAATAACAAAATGACTCAATATTGATATACCATTAAATTGTAAACGTAAAACTATAACGATCGTAAAAAAAACATATTTTGTAAATTTAATATGTTTGCGTTTTGTATTAGTGTATGCCAAATGTGTAAAATAAATGATAAAGAAAAGATATCACATTTGTTTAATAACCGTTTTTTATAATATAATGACAACTATAACAATTTAATATTAATTTACCCATATATTATATTTTATACGAGTAGTATTATATTACTGTTATGTTTTAACTTTTAACACGAATTAACAAAACCAGATTAAAATAATATTACAAGTGACGGAACGAAATATTTTATATTTTTGAAATAGGTTATTCATATAATATATATATTATGGTTATAGTCACATGTATTGCTGCATAAGAATATAGGTACACGGCCGACGCGTTTTTTAGTATGATGATGAGTATAATTAAATTATAATACTAATTCCCGACGTTAATTTCTATCTATAAATTAAAATATCATATTTTTGATCGAGAAACCATAATAATAATATGGTCACCGCGAGATGTCTCTTCGAGACTCGAGATTCGAGAAACACACATCTTGTTCAACAAACGGAATATTTCGACGAAACGCGTCAATCTCAATTTCATATAAAACGATAAAATAATATTATTATTTCGTATGAACTACGATCGTGCAGTTTTCTGCGTATATTCGACCGTATAAAATTTTCTGCCGAGTCCGTTCTGTATAAAATAATACGTAAATCGTATATAATATACAAATATGTTATATAGCGCGTAATAACGGAAACTCGGGAAATAAACGCATAAATAGTGTATTTATTATTAGTTTTATTTCTTTTTTTTTCTACGTACACGTACTACCGCTGTTCGTAAAACTGATGAGGATCGAGGGAGAAAAAGTTTTCGCGCCCTCGGCCGCGCGTATATCGCGCGTGTTATTATATTAATATTATTAATACCTGCCGCAACAACTATCCCGAGTCGCAGCCGGAGTCCGATTCGAAAACTTTGTTCAACGTCACGCGCGAAACTCGCTATATTATTATATTATATTGCCGTTTTCAACGACACGTATATACCGATAATAATTTATACTTGTATAGGGGATCGGGCACAACGGAATCGTGGCGCGTGTCCGAATTGATGACGATAGGGTTTTCCGGCCGACGTTTTCCCCGTAAATCATTCCGGGTGTGCAGCGTATATATTATTATGTAGTATAATATATTTATTTAATAATAATAATAATAATAATAATAATAATAATAATAATAATAATAATACGAACTTCAGAACTTGGTAAACTTGACGTTACTTGGCGGAACGAGAATATAGAACAAAAACTAACCGAAATATATTTATTTATTTTTTATAGTCGTTATTGTGTGTTTCAACGTTCAAAATCAGTAAAGTCCGCGAATTAATTATAATATATAATACACACATTATATTTTATATTATTATCACAAAATAAATGGGCGCTAATATTTTAACATAACGTCGCGTGATATTAATGAAAAAAAAAAATTATTTATTTTCATAACATTGCATAACGTAGATATCGATCGATTATGACCGCCAGCATCGTCAAAGCTGCGTTCGATAACGCGGACGGCGGCCGTTGCGACGTGTCGGCGACGTTGCAATAGTTTCGGTTGCACAGGCACACCTTGGACGTGACGTTTTGCTGCGGGTCAGTCAGGCGGAAACATCCGGCTTGGTTGACGCTGGCCGGACCGGAACAGCCGCGAACGGACATCTGGCCGGTCACCATGTTCACGCACCACGCGGACAGGCTGGACGGACAGTGGAACACGTACGGCCTGCGCTGCTGGTCGTTGGCGTACGACCAGAACGCGCCGCCGTCCGAACGGTTGTCCCTATAGCACACCAGCCCGCCGGCCACGTATTTCGGGTACAACACCGCTGTTCGTTGGCCGGCGCCGGCCGCGGCCACCACGACCCACAGAACGCACGCGAGCGTTGTGGCCAATGCCATAAAACGTATATAATATATTATATTGATGTTATTTGTACCGTTAAATATTATAATATTATTGCCGTGTTGTCGTTGGTTATCAAAATATTGTTTTCGGTCATATAATATTATTATACGATATAAATATTATAATGTTGGCTGAAACTTTAAAACTGTTGTTTTTGCGTAACGGTAAACGCGTGTTTTCAAAACTCGCGAAGTGTTTTTGTACCGTAAGCCGTTAATTACGTTTTTAAGTTGGTTTTTTATTTAGAAAATTAAATAATTTTAGTTTAAAAATCTTTATAGTTTTATTCAGATCAGTTTTTTTTATTCATTCTGATGCGGGGTCAATAAGGGCGTTATTATTATATTAAATTTTACGAGATTTTACGTTTTAAAACATTACAAAATTCCGTATATGCCTATAACTTTGCAAGGATGAAAATCGCACGAATTCTAACACAAGGAAAACGTCCTGGAAATTATATATTATTATTTATTATATTAGTTTACAAATAATTTAGACAACTCTGCAAATCATGTAATCACGAAATGTCGAAATATATTATAAACGTATTGCACATAATATTATGATGGGAATTGAGAATGCAGGATCATACATTTATCTCCCTCGCGGATTTATACATTTTATTCGATATCATTTAAGACGAATTCGTATTATGTAGAATTGTAGAATAAAAACGTTTTATTTATAGTCTCCACTCTCCATGAGTTTAACCGCCGGCGACGAAATCACAAATAAGTCATCTAACAGTATACGAGTCGTACGTACTTTCGCATGGAATTATAGTGGATTATAAATTACAATACAAAAATTGTTCCAAGACTATATAATGTAATATTATTGAGCAATCGTAGTGATTGACTTCAAAGAAAATACGATGTTTCTCATGTCTGACATAAATATTTAAATAATAATAATGTCGTCGTCGTAGTGTAACAATATTTTTGCCACAAACTCGTGTTCGCAATTTTAAATTTGTACTACGTTTTAAAGTATCCAATCTGACGAAATTTAATTTTTTTTTATCTAATCTTCCGTCGTATAGGTATATCGTAGTATATTTTTTCTTCTTTTTAATCGATTAATAACCGTCATTCCGTTACTCTATATTATATTTCCCTGTATTTATTCAAAGTTCGTTCGGTATATTATAATATGTAATATATAAATATATTTTACCATATTAGTATTTTACTGTATTACTATTTGACTATAATACTTGTTTAGAATTTCTATTTCGTAAAACGTTTAAATTAATATAAACACTGTTATATGACTAACTATTAAATATTATAAAATAAAATTAATTTACGAATCGTGTATTTTTCATTCGTGTGATTGATCACAATGAAGCAATCGCTTTTAACAACTATATAATATGCATATATTATTATAATATAGTCGTAACTTGTAACACTATATATATATATATGCTTAAAGTTACAGGATTATAATTTTTAAATTAATAATTTCTATAATGTATACAATTTATATAGTAACTAAATTTGCATAAACTTTGCGGTACAAGCGCCTATATTTAATCGGAAAAAAATCGCATCTTTTATCGGTTTTTAATTCGTATTTAGGTAGGTATAAATAATGGTATAATATAGTAGATATACCTATTAAGACAGGCAATCACGATACGTTTATGAGTTATTGCTGTGTAGTAAAAAACTACCTGATCGTTAGTTATTCAATTTAATCAGAATTTAAGCTGCATGGTGTGTATGTTAATTATATTATTATTATTACGATATTATAAGCTGTGATTTAATCGAAACGCGAAAAACACAATAATATATTATAATAAAGTATATTAATATTATTATATAGGTGTGTACACGGTTGTTTTTTATATCTGCTAATATTTTTTTATATATATACAGCTACACGTTAAAATATATGCGTGCTACATAGCGCAATGCAATATAATATTATTATTTAAATTTTAAAAAATAATAATAAAATGTTTTTCTAATAGAATATGATTAATTATTATTTTTAATTAAAAAAAAAAGAAATCAAACATACCTCCTATATATATATATATAATATAAATATATATATATATTTTTTTTTTTCAATACCGTACGACCGATTAAATACGCAATATTATAAAATTTATTTTACACAAGCGTTTCGACTAACTATTATTTATTAATATAATTATTGTTATGCCCAGGTATAATTGTTCAACTTTAACATAATAGCTGTTGTGTAACAAAATCGTATATTGTATAATTGTAATACAACCGTGATTATGATTCAACTGTTTATTTTTCAAGGCGTATATTTTTTGTATATAATACGAGTATAATATACGTATAATTATACATACTTTGCATTCGAATATTCGATTATAAACGAAATATAGTAATGTACGTTTGAATATTTATTTATTCAGATTTATCACAAAACAGGTCGTCAGGTCTGTGGCAGAAACGTTGTTTGTTGACTGTTGTGTTCGTCCTAAACAAATAGGCAAATAGAAAAAAAAAACAATCCAAAATCCCACAATATATATTTATTATATAGCGATAACATTTTGTGCAACGTTTCGAATTTCTCTTGTTTTCTCAGGTGTTTTCAGCTTTTCACTATACCTACCTTTATTTCTCCCCGTTTCCCTTTAGCGTATTATTATAATATATTACTTTATTACGTTAAGTTATCCGACACCTACAATGTTTATGAATGTACGTATTTTTATAATACTATACTGATGGACGCGTTCACAAACGTTCCGAAGGCTGCGGCGAGCGCTTAGATGTGCATTGTATAGATAGAATAATATATATATATGTATACCATTTTACAAGTAAATTTTATCGTCAACGCTGTGAAGGCATTACTTTGAGCGATAATATTATTATATCCTACGAACAATATATATTTTTAGTTTTTTACTCGGCTGTTATTTTTTTTTTTTTTACACGCCTTCTTACAATAATATTGTTCCCGATTTAGTGTAACTCGTTGTGAGAGCGTATTATACAAATCACAATTTTTTTTTTTTTTTAAGTACAAAAGTTGGTCGAAATCGTACAAAAAAAGGAATATAATATTATAGAATATTAAATTATTCTATAATTCAATGTAAAAACATGTTCATGAAAAACAGTAAAAAGTATACTTTAAAGTAATTTTAGAGATAAAATACTCATTATAAAAAAGATAAAAGACAATATTTCCGAGGGTACCTCATATGCGTTTTTCGACAAATTTATCTAAGAAATAGTTACAGAGGTTTTAAAAATGTTTAAAAATTGATAAAATAATGCATTATTTTAACAATTTTTAAATTTCTGTTACTATTTGTTAGATAAATTTTTCAAAAAACGCATATGAACTGTAAGAACTGTTGTCCTCTATTTTTTTTTATAATGAGTGTTTTATCTCTAAGATTACTTTAATGTATACTTTTTACTGTTTTTCATGAACATGTTTTTACATTGGAATATAGGTGGTATAGCATCCTAAAGAATATGCCTAACGGGCGACATAGGTACACCTATGCCATAATTTCTGAATACAAAACCGTCTTCGACGAACAGCGTATATGATTATATACGGGTTATATACTACATACGCATAACTCATAATATATATTATTATTATTATTGTAGCAGTAGAAATTTTATTTTGAATGACGTCGAACCGACGTTATTATTATATAGTTGAGTGTGTTCGGATATTATAATCAGTATATATTATATAAAATACTATTGTAGTATATAATATGTTACGCCGGGCAATGTACAAAATTTAGACATTCTGTTTAATCCTCGTGTATTATAACATATAATGTCCAAATTGTCTACGTCAGTGCATCGTTCGAAACATAACAGTGATGACCCTGCTTCAAGTATTGAACGATGAATTTTGATGATTGCAAAAAAAAAAAAAGACTAAATTATCCGAAAATAAAATTACAAATATAAGCTTTGTACTTTGTAGTCACTATATATTATAATACAAGGTACATACTCGTGTGTATATCGAAATAGGTACCTATGTAGTATTACTTTTACGACCTAAACAATAAATTCTAGTAACGAATACGCCGTTTACTTTACATACCTATGTAATTTATAATATTATATTTATACGGGGTATACGAAACAATAAATTATACATTTACAATATTATTATTGTTTGTGACTGACTGATTATTTTTTATTTATTTATTTATTTTTATTAAATTAAATGTTTTTCATAACATTGGATTACTATGTACTCATACAATATGCTATTTACGGTATGTACACTATGTTTAAATTGTTATTATTTAAATTTTAAATCGCGTCGTGAGGGAGTATAATTTTTTTAACGAGTAGGTCATTGCGCTTTTGTTATTAAAAATCTGAACTTTTAGTGTGCTCGCGACTAAAACATTTTTCTCACACGTGTATAGCGAGTTGGATTCATTTGGTTTTTGATGAGTATATTAAACGTATTACACATAAGACATAGGCGTATCCGTCTCTTGTCTCCTCATAACGTATCGTACATAAAAACAGTTGCTGTTTTATGCTTCTCTGACGTTTGCAAAATATCATAACGCGATGGTGAAAATAACTTTTAACAAATGCGACAGCGTTCATATATTATAATTATTATTATTATTATTATTATTATACACGCATAATATTAAATTATCTAAAACGTTCACGGTCTCTTTGTTAACCAACAGATGTACACGATTGTGCGACTACAAATTATAATCGCTATGTACTGTGATGGCAGATAATACACGTGGGTTCAATGTTATTATGAAATAGTTACAAAAAAAAAAAAAAAAAAAAAACACACGCATAAACACACACTTGGGAAGATAAAAATAAATTTACAAAAAAATTACATACTTTATATCACGTTTGACATAACGAGTTCATCAATGTTAAATAAACATAATATAATAGTTACTTTCTGTTACATATTATAATATATTATACGCAATATAAATTCGATTATATTATATTAATAATATAATTATAAATAATATGTATGGTATTTTATTACTTAAATATTATGTATGTTCTTATATATTATATATTACGAGCATAAATGTATAGAAAATTTGGGCGTTTTATATAATAACCGGACGTTCTATATTTAAACATCCAGGGTATCTATATAATATATTGACCAATGTTTTAATTCATAACACTTTTGTTTTACATAATAATTTACTTTTAAATATTATTAATTATCTATACGTTGCCCGTAACACATTATTCTATAATATTGTATAATATTATAATATTTGTGTTTTTGTTATTTTTATAGTTTTTTTTTTTTTTTTAATTTCGAGTGAAAATTGCAATTTATATTCCAACATTATCAAAAGTTTATCATAAAAAAATAAATAAATAGGTTTTAGAATTAATTATGTAAATACTAAATACATATAATATTCGTAATGCCATAAAATATTCCCAGAGTATTAATATTATAAATTATTCACCGCGCCAATCCTTTAAATTTGTTTTTATAAACCAACAGAATAATAAAGCAAATATTATAACGATGAGTAATATAGTCAAGTAAATATACTAATATTAATTATGATACTATATTCATCAACAACAACTGTCAATAAAATCAAATTTCATAAACGTAATATATACAAATGGCATTGATATAGTCAATATATTATAGTTACATTATCATATTATTATATTTTTTGTGTGCATTCATGTATTGTGTACGCGTATTATAAACAACTTTTATTATTTCAACAACAAAAATAATATTATTTTGTGCTTTTTAAAAATATATATATATATATATATTTTAATTGGAGTTTTTGCAAGCCAAAAATTCCTAATAAAATTTATTGCAGTAATGTAACGATGTTAATTGGTAATATTATTTACGATAATTTTTATTACTATATTGTGATTAAATGACAAAATGTAAGAATAATAATATGACATTATATTAAATAGTAATAAAGACAACTAATAACACAACGTTCATTGGATAAGGAGAAAAGTAGAAGTTTGCCATATTATTTCGTTTTATTGGAAATTAATATTTATACTTGAAAAAAACGTACAGAAATGAATTATTGATATACTATAAAAATAAAATAATTATAATAAAATCGTGATAATTCGTTATTTTCGTGTATATAATATTGAGTCGGTGTTCGTGTTTGTGATCCGAACGAATTTGACATTAGAGTAAACTCGTTGGAGAGCACATGTCTAATGATGTAATCACGCTGTATTATATTCATTTTATTTGTAACATCGACAGTTCAAAAAACGTGCTCATGCATACATTTGGCGGAAACGATTAATATTAATTTAGCGGAAACGGAGTACGCCCATAGAATGCGATAGAACAAGTGAAATCGTTACACAGCACATTTGGCCCCGCGACTGTGTTTGACCCAACTTTTAGAGGAAACATTATCGGTTTTAATACAATTATCACATTAATTTTATGCCTGCCGCAGTTCCATTTCGTGTCAGTTTCCACGTCGTCGACCAAAACGAAATAATATACTGTATAATAATATACATATATTTTATTATTTTTATTATAATATAATTCAACTCGTCATTATCTATACACACGAATTATACAATAAAGTATATAAGCGTGTTATCATTGACATATGACTAATATAATTATATGTTGCCAAACAAAAAGTCAAAAAATTAAAACGTATTACTTTTTAAATTTTCATAATATAATACTGTTTTAGTCGTTCGTTCCCGGTCGTTTTACCGTATTAAAAACATTTTTTGGATCTGACATTCAAATAATACATGATTATACCTGTATATAGTATGATTCCAAACACGCATCGTTATTTTGGCAAAAACAAATTTTAACGTTTGAGACATATGATATGTATGAAACAAAGATGACGATTTACAACTTCATGATTTAATTGGACTAAAACTTAATCGTCTTAAGCAAACCATTTTTGTATAATATTACCTACTATAAAATTGAGAATATTACATAATAAAAAATTCAAGACAATTCCAAATTTTTCAATTCAACGTTTTCCTATATCAATCTGAACTCCTATAACAGTTGGTTAATCGAGCACGGTTATAGAAATTTCGAAATTTAAATTTGATTTTGATTTTATTCATAATAGGTTTTTTCATTTATACCATGTATCGGAAAACGATTGAAATTATTTTTCTAATAATGATATTATTTTGTTGAAACGTTTCAAATATATATTATAAAAAAATTAAAATGTAATTAGTGTTTTAAAACGTATTTGTTATATAACTTATTAATTAAACATTATATTTACCCTGTTTCAACAAAAAAAAACAACAACAACATTTTATAGGTAGGTAATTGAAGTTTCATTTATTTTCATTAGATATACCGTAATTAAATTTTTTAGAAATGTGATCATTATACATTCATAATTATACGAGTATATATATAGACATAGAGTATACAATTAATTCTGAAATATTTTAGTTTATGTAATCTTTTTATTCGACTTTCAGTTTTTTATTTTGTGATTCAATATTCACGGTTTATGTTTATAATCTAACTATAATATATAGGTATATATTTTTTTTACTACTCATTAATTCTAAACTCAATTTAATGGTGAATAATTATATTTTACGCTATTATTTTAGTATTAAAATTATAGTAAATTAATATTAAATTATCTATTATTCAGAATATCAAAATGATAACAATTTCGATTTTTTTTTTATTATTATGTAATAATTGTATCGTTAAGGTTACACTAATAAAATGTAAATTGTGAAAACACATTTTATAGTAATAAAAAAAAAAAATAATAAACTACCTTTACTAGTTTAATAGTTTATCATACTCGTATTATACATATATCATATTATCGTATATTTTAATATTAAAAACGAGTCAACACGCATAATAAGCGTAAGCATACATAATATGAAATACTGAAACGTTAAAGCATTCGAATATCCAACACTTGTAATAATAATAAATTAATAAAAACTACATAAACAATAATTGTGTTCTTGGAATGTCATAAAGTTATAAATTTATGTACGTTATTTTCCAGTAATAAATATTATTTTTTTATAATTATAAGTTTAAGGAAAATATTTTTATATAAAAAAAAAAAAGTTCTTTTAAATAAAAATTGTCTTGTATAATTTTGTATTTCAACGAAAAGGTTTGAATTTCTTTACGCATACAAATATTGAATTCTGATTATTTGCTATATTATATAGGTAGTTCTTGTTTGTTATATTTCTTTTCTTATAAGTTATAAATATTTGATTAAAATAAATGTTACAGGAATGTTCACGTGTTATACGTAGTGGTTATATCGCTTTAATAAGTTTATAAACTTTCCGCAGAGGTTTTTTTATATTTATGTCACGTTATATTTTTGAATGCACTTAAAAGTTACACGGATGATTTTTTTCTCGTGTCATGCCGTCCGTTCGACATTTTTTTTATACTCGGCGGACTTAACCGCTACAACCGGAAAACGGTCAAAATTATTATTTTTCTTAAGACGCTTATATATTTATATTATATTTTTCTCGATCTTTCATCACGCACATAACGTAACGCAATGGCATTAGCGTCGTTAAAATGTCTACCCCCATCCCTCTCTATACACCCGTACACTTCTGTTGCCGTCCTCCCGTATAAAACGTCATTGCGTCATTAGAAACGCTCCAGATGCACTGCGAATGAATGCAGACTGTTTGTCGAAAAAAAAAATAAATTAAATTAAATTAAAATAAAATGGACTCGTTCGAAAACGACGAAATAACGCTCTGAGGGGGGAAAAACGCGCGCACAAACCGTATTACATTATTTTTATTATTATTATTATAAACGCGTAATTTAAACGGTCGGCTCGACTTACGTATCGCGAGTCGTATTTATGTTTTTTTCGTATGCGTATAATATAATAAGTATTTTAGATATGTACATGTATAAAATATGTAAATGTATATATATTATATTATAATAATGTTCCGAGTGCGTTCGAATTTGTGTCTTTTATACCCTCTCTGCAATAATAATAATAATAATAATAATAATAATAATAATAATAATAATAA
>JAIUCT010000010.1:748113-792774 GCA_021307375.1 Tetraneura akinire
AATAATAATAATAATAATAATAATAATAATAATAATAATAATAATAATAAGTCGCACGGTGGCTGCTACGCAGGCGGCGGCGTCCTTTATTTAATTGGGCACAACCTCGGCACAATGAGTTCTCGTTTGTGCGCCTCTCTCGGACCGCGTCGTTGCCTGCGGGGCGAGTGCCGAGTGGACGAAAACGTCATAATAATAATAATACCTATATTCATTTATATGTATATATGTATCTATATAATATTATTATGCATATAAAATATTAATGTATTACGTGATTTATGGCCCGAGCGAAAAAAACACACGCGAGTTTGGTCTCTATATATAATATATACCATTGTAAAACGTGTGTGTAATTTATGCGTGAAAATCGTATAACGCTTGTGTCCTTACAGTGTAATAATAATAATAATAATAATAATAATAATAGTAATAATAATATAAAAAAAAAAAATTGTTGAATTTAATATTTATTTATATTTTACACGTTCACACTGTAATATATTTTACGATACGGAATTGAATGCATGTCGGTCGTTAATTAAAAAAAATATATATTTTATATAATATTATTTACTACTATTTCATCCCGTATATCGATGGTGAAACGTGTTTTTTTTCGATTTATCAAGAAAGGAAGGGGAAATCAAAACCATTTTAATATTATTATTATTATTATTATTATTATTATTATTATATATTCCTATTCCTAACGGATTCGGTCGGGTTATGTAATATTATATCGTCCGCACTCCATACGCACAGAATATACCTATATATAATATACGTAATATACTAATAACACGTTATAGATAGGACGACGAGTTAATAAGTTTAATAATCGAATATTATTGTGAGATGATGATTACGGGGAAAAAATAAATCCAATTTCAGAAATCTGACACAGCAGACGTCTCTTTTATATATCCATAAAAGTTAAAACTATACCTACCTGTTTTACTTCAAGTTCCTGTATTTATATAATAATATCATATTTTTGAGTGTCCGAAAATATACCTAAAGACTTTCATTTACGCATATAATTATGTATTATATTAAATTTCGCTTCGAGTACTAGCTAGTTTCAAAAATTTACTTCTACTGGAGAATCAATTTTTTCGATCTTTATATATCTAATATAATCTATCAATCTATCATCGTTATGATGTATTATTTTTACATATTACGAGTATAATATTAATATATACCTACCAATACTGTATAACTTACCCCCATAGTCGTATAATACCTATTATGTAATTTATGCGTACAACATGATCGGGTAGGGGTTGCGGAATATTATTATTATCATCATTATCTCACGCCTCTTTGGCACGTTTTCGAAACGTGCTTATCTGGAACCACTCAAACCCATCGTCCGTGTCCACGTCCATCCGCAGCAACTATATATACGTATATATGTATACAGTGGTCGTGTGTATACATCATTATATAATATCTTTGGGGAGATTTGGTGCTATGAGATTTTTGATGGATGCATATATATGCGAGTAACACCGAAAATAAAGTGGTTTAAAGGATTTTAAGGTATTATTTCGACGGCAGTGGCGAAGAGAGCTCGTGGCTACAACCAGGAGGTCGGTGAAATCGAAAAAAAATACATAATAAATCTATTTTTAAATCCTTAACCCGCAACACGAAAAACGACTATTGCCTTTCTGCGAATAATTTAAATATTTTACACATTTCTTTGGCCACTCAGTCGTTTTTTTAAACGCATGTTTTCTCTAATTCAAGACGCGAACGATTGAGCGATAAAGAATCTTTTTTTTTTTTTTTTTTTTTATAATTACTCAATTCAAACTTTTTGTGCATAATAATTATACTCCTATATATAATTTATTAATTTCAAATTTATATATAATAACTATATCTACAATATTTCATGATCAGTGTTTATATGATGGGTACAGTTATAGGTTAGTAATATAATATATTATGTACTATGCTATATTATATTATTAATATTATTATTATACTCGTATAATTGATCAAAATCATATAGACACTATAAACGAATCTTTAATTTTTAATTAACACCGTTTAATAGTAATGTAAAAACTAGTTTGTTTCAATATAATATAAATGTGTATAGGTATGTGTATATAAATATTATATGGCGTATCACAATATATATTATACAGTTTTAACGTTCTTGTAATGTATATTTATGTTAATTTTACTATATTTTTTTATATTGAAAATATATTTAATTACCAAGAATTTTTTTTTTTTTATTAATTTTTATTATATAATATTGTATTATGTTATGTAGATATCGTAGCATTAATTATAAATTTAATGATCGTATAATATTATATAGGATTTAAAAACACGGATTATGAAAATTTAATCTAAATAGTATTAATATTATTATCGTGGAATTAATGTAATAAATTATTATATTTTTCTATTGTGCTTTATTCTTATAAAATATAATTTATCGCCGTATAACATACGTCGTAATGCATTTTTAATGTAATCTAAAACGTACAAATATTATGTTAATATCGTATAATGTATTTCGAAGGAATAAAGGAGATTATAATTAAATAATATTAGAATAAAGGTATATTCAAATATTCATATTATTAAAATAATTTGAATTAATTATACTAAAAATAAAATTTTAATGACGATGGCACACTTAAAACGGAATATATAGGTAAAGTCAACAACAATATATTTACATAATTATTTTTCGGCGTATAAAAAATTAACTCGCATTAAAGATTTATGAAGATGTTTATTTATGAAAAGTATTTTATATACAGGTACCTACGTAATTTTATAATAATATATAAATTAATAATTTATAGATTTTACAGGCTTATCTGTTCACGTAGTTTTTTAGTAGTGGCTTTTCGTTTTCAAATTATCTTAAGACTTTTACGTTAAAATTAGTAAATCCAAAGCGGCCTTATATTATGAAAATAACACCTCGGGACTTAAAATCCGGTATTATATTATACGGGAGAAAATATTATAATAATATAATACGTGTTGATGATCACGCCTAAAAAATGTTATTGAACATAATTTCAAACTGGTATCCGACAATAAGTCATGCAAACTGTCATATGATAATTATTACGAGCGGGATTTATATAATATGACGTGTTGTAGGGACGTTATTTGGCGATACGAAACGCACTAAATGGTAAATTGACGTATACGGCGAATTTTTTTTTTTATACGATGAATAATAATTATTTTTTAATAATTCCCATTGCGTTTTACGATATTTATAATATAATTTTACGACCATTAATCATACACACATAATAATGATATAATATAATATTATTATTATTATATTTGTGTTGGACGAAAAAATTAACAAAAAATAATATTCGCACATATATAGCGTATTTTAATTTTTTTCGTTATTATTAATGATGGTCAAAAAACACGTTTTGTAACGTATAGTTTTGTTTCTTTTTTCTTTAGATCGAAAATATTTTATTGGTTTTCTTTACGGATTGCATGCAACAATTGGACCTTGGAATTCATTTCACACGCATAAAACCATTTAGGAACATTATTAATTATTGTTGATGAATCGAAATCGCCTCGGTAATATAATAACTTTTAATAAAATACCTACGTAATGTTATAAATAACGCGCGTCGGAGGTGAAAATAATGTATTTTTGAAAATAGAAGGTCGCGAGCTCTTTTGGCATTTGATCCTGAGTCCTGACTCTTCTATATAGACACGTGCCGTATGTTATTATCCTTATAATATAATATTCCGTGTATATAGTGTGCAACGTATCTCCCTTTGAACTTTATAAATTATTATCGACAATGTAAAATTTCGACATAGTTGATCATATTATATTGTTTGTGTACATATAAATAATATGAATGTAATATAATACGCAACGAATGAAAAGAGAAAAAAAAAATAATACGTATATTTATACACTCTTGCGATTCTACGATGAATACCATTACAATCGTAAACAAAAATAACAGAGATAACTCTATTTTGAAATAATTATCATAATAATCCATCAACAACGTATAAATTTTATTGGCGAATAAAACGATAAATGCTAATAAAAACGCGCGAACGGATTAGACTTACATAAACATAAATATAACTTTATTTATTTATATAATATCGACCAATTTATATACGCAATGCGTATATTATAATTATATAATATCTTTGTAGAAAAATGGGAGAAAAAAAATAATATATAATATTTCTCTCGATATATTATTTTACACGATAAATAACATATTACACTAGTATAACTTATATATATAATATTATTATCGGAATTTATTTCCATTATTATTATTATTTTTTTTTTTAATACAATTATATAACTTTATTACTGTTACATAATAATATTATAATTATAAATTATAATAATTATAATACACATATATTTAAATAAATTATTTTGTTGGTTGAACATGCGAACACTCGTTCAATCGAACATAAAATATTTATTTATTTTCGAGTATTTCGAATGGGAAAAAATTTCTTTATATAATATATTTCATATAGATACATGGGAATAGATTATAATAATGGTATTTTTATGCGCGAACAAAATGAATAAATGTTATGTTACACAAACAAAAATAACTGCGTTGGCCAAATATAAAAGTTATTGTTGTATTTATATTATTATTATTTTTTTATAATAAATATATTCTTGAGCATTCGAGTAATAATGTTCGATATTGTGCACTATGGAGGCAAAACTGTATAACAATTTTACGAAGTCATTCCATATAATATTATATATTGTCGAAGTGCCAAACAACAATATATTTGTTTAAAAAAAAAAAATGACAAAAATGGCGGCAGAAAAACGCGTTTTGCACACACGTTCGTGTATAATAATAATAATAATAATTATTATTATTATTATTATTATTATTGGTATATTTGATTATCTTATAGGCATTGGAATAAATAGGGTATATTTTTTTTTTTTATGATAAATGTATATGTTTTTTTCGCTCTAAGCCTATAACAACAATTTTTCAAGTATCCACTTGAAGATATATCTATAAATACGAGTTATACTAACAAGTCCTAATAAACCATATAATATAATATTATATTTTATATAGTACAACTTGCTAGTGTAACACGATAAGGTTTATAATATATACCTATGCAATATTGTATAACAACTATTTCCTATTTGAAAAACACGTTTACGTATAGTGTGCACAATAATATTATACATATTATACCTATAATATATTTATATGGTAACAGAATGTAGTATATACGTGTGTCGGGTTTTGAAAAATAAATAAATAAAAATTCACGCTAATCGATCACGATTCGAGTTACGACCATTTATCGACCTCTTCCGGCCGGATGGTATTAATTAGAAAAAATATATAATAATAATATAATGTATAAAATAAAATCCAGATGGTGGTATACGCCGCCGCTGCGCTCCCCTTTTGATCCTCGCCGATCCGTCCGACTCGGCCTTAAACTAAACAATATGTCCGCCCGTTCAAAATTCTAACGCGAAAATACGCGTTTCGTGCATACACATATATATATATATATATTATGTTAGACGACATTATTTAATTATACTTATATTGCGCGTTTTTGTAATTATTTCTATATAATATATATATATTGTACGATACATATGTGATATTATGTGCGTATATTTCTGTAAGCCGTTTTGAGTTTTATTTTTTTTTCTTTTTCCAATGAAATACAATCAATCACGACGCGCTTATATACTCTCCTCGCGCAATAATAACCAAGGAAATAAAAACGAAGAAAAGAAAACCACACGTTTCCAACGTCCATGTGAAAAACTACTATCTCCATACACGGGTCATCACGTACACGATACACCAGAAATACGAGATACCTATTGCGGTATACCGCTGGAATAAAAATACATATAACATATATGTATATAATATACGTTGTATATAGGCTTGTATATATATATCGTACCGCGTGTCTGGTGTTTCATCAAAACCGTATCTGCGTAGTAAATCATCGCGGGGAAGATTACAAAACCGTGTATGTATGTACCGCGCGACCTTTCGCGACGAATATTGTGGCCGAAGCAAGACGAGGAATTTAGTTTTTTTTTCTCCTGCGTTATTCACTGGAACAAAAAATTCATCGTCCGGTCTGCTTTGTCGACCTGTATCGAATGTCCATCTAATATACAAAGTCGTACCTACGTTTATATTATATACGTATATATAATATATGTTATTACTTTATTAGACATACGTGTACGGAGATAACATTAAATATACCTAATATAATAACTATACTATTAACTGGAACTGAGATTATATAAAACTTTGAAAAGTAGAATTTTATTATTTAGATATAAATGTTGAAATGTATTTATATATGTAGGTAGGTACCTATATAGAGAAAACGCGTTAGAAAGTCTGTGATAATCAAATAAACTCGTTAAAAAATTTAAATTAAACCAACTTAACAATTTTAATTTACGCGCATATATTATACAGAGTTGATTTTTCACGCGCGTTGGTAACAAATGAAAAGTTGTCAAAACGGCCTGTTTAATATACGCATATTATATAATATTATTTGTCGTCATATTTAGAATATCGAAATTCAAAACGTCGTATTGCATTATATACGTTATAATAATTTATTGTCTTAAATATTGTGCGCGCGCATGCTTAAGTATACATTTTGCCGGTATACGGTTCGTGATGTATCTCGAATTACTTTAAGAGGATGTCAACGCACGATTTTCTGCAATCTATCTTATATAGTGTGTAGTTGAACTATGTCGTATACGTTTTAGACGAATAGAGAAAATTGTGGCGTTTTTATTAAATTTAAAGCTTAAACGTCAATTATACAATAATTTAAAAGTAATAACAATATTATACTTTGAGTTGTCAATGTATATAATAATTCTGTATAAGATTATTATATTAAATACCGGTCTGCAGGCAAAGATTGGAATACAGAACTATTCGATAATATCAAAAATTTGACCGACTTACTTTTCGGTAAATATTTTATAAATTCATAAATGATATGTACGCTTGCTCTCGAAAGCTTTCGTTTTAATATAAAAATATGTATTTCAACGTTAAATTTTACCTATATACGTATATAAACATTTATTTTGATCTGTGGATTATTTTTCTATTATACATTGCGCGCTGCCGATTCGCATGCGGCCGGCTACAGAATCGTGCGATGACATCATCTTAAAAAATTTATTAATGTGTGAGTATAGACGATTGTCGCAGTTCGTTAAGTGTATTATATACGTATAATATAATTTACAGACCTGCAAGTTGTATAGAAGTAGCGCGAATGACGTTTGGTTAATGAACGACAAACACGATTCGCAAAGTCAAAGGTCTGGGGCTCGCGTTGCCGACGGCAAAAAATATAAAACGCGTGTTTAATTATAAATTGACACATTTATTCGTTTCGCGTGTTTTCAAAATTATTATCGTATACGTTCGCCAATAAGGATTACGTATATTTTATATATTTATATATAATATGAACGCGAGAGTATACGCGCGACCATTAATTCTGCAACGGGAATTACACATCGTATACACACAATGTTATCGAATACCGCGACGGCATCGTGATGGAAAATCGTCTGTAGATCTGCAATTGCCTCATGATCATTGATCACAGCGATTGTGCATGCATGTGTACATTGAATATAATATAATATTATCGTGTATATACGATATTTTGCAAACATTTCCGAGATATACGTTTCACGCGAAACGCTATAGGTATATAATAATATTATATTATGCGTTACCTATTACGAGTTTTATTGATAAATATTAACGTGCGCGTGCGAGGCCACGCATTTGTCAAAACTCAGGGGATGACGGATGGTATTTATGTGAAAAAAAAATTAGTCAAGCACCTACCAACAAAAAAATGTTTTAAAATATGAATTTCAATCATTTTAAACTAGTAATTGAAAAAGCCGAAAAGAAGAGCTGTAACTGCTGTGGAAGAGATACAGGTATAAAAAAAAAGTGTTGTATTTTGATTAAAATTTGAATGCAATGATAAATCATTACATTCGTAAAATATTCAGATCTTAAAACCGAAAATTGCTAATTTTATCAAACATTAAATATTGAAATCGAATTCGTCGAAATTTAAGTTTTCGTTTTTCCTGTCGCATTGGGTCAAATTTTGAGAAATTCGAAAAATCACCTAAAGAGTATCAACTACATCCACTTTTCAACCGGAAACATATGCTATTCGTAAAAATTGGAGCATTATTTCGGGTCTTTTGACTTAAAAACAAAAGAAAAATGCAAAAAAAACACCCACATTATTAATGTAAAACCAATACATCTTTCGCTTCGCTCAAAATCTAAAATGAGTACAAATTTTATGAATTTAGTATTTTCCAAAGGTGACATTTCACTTTCTTGGACCTTTTAATGAGGGCGTATTTATACGTACGTGTGTGGTGTGTGCCTATATAATATTATACAAATAAAATATAAAATTTTATTTCGCTATTGCATAATAATTATTATATTTAACGTCATGAACGATTCTTCAGCGACCACACGAGATAAATAAATAATCGTTTCGTCGACGAATAACCATACTAAGATTATAATAAATTATTATTGCCATTTCTACCTGTAAAAAACTGTTTGTATATACGCGATTGTAATATAAAATATTATACACTCTTCGTTCAGATTTTACATGAACCGTACAATTCTTTAAGCATTTTCTAGCCTGTCGTTCGACCTTAGGCGTTTTGTATACAACACACACACACACTAAATGACAGCAAATAATGATGATGATGGTTAATGATGTACATTATAGACGCACACGCATGATGCGTTCATGGACAAGACGCGTACAACAACGCGCCTGATGACTGTTGTCGTATATTATAAATTATAATTAATCGTGTTTAATCATGCTGCAGTAATAATTTGACAAATGTTTTATATAGTTTTAACCGAGCTCGAATGATTATTGTACAAACTATATTATATACACTCGGTTATTATTATATCTCGCATGTATATACGGAACGTAATATATTATTGTGTTTATTGTTTTAATTGCAAACATTATAATTTCAGCTCATAATATTCATTAAATCCGAAGAAGTCGTATGGTAATTATTGTTTACTCGTCGGGTCATAATTACTAATTAGGCGCAATAAAATGATATTAGTATACATGGATATTTTATACCATAAGTTCAAGACGCGTATAAAGTTATTAATAATTTGCATATATTTTGCATGAGCAATCAACTAATATTATAATATTATTATGTAATATGTTTATGTACATAATATTATAATGTTCGAAGAATGTATTATGATAATAAGATTTGAACGTATATAATATAATATTATATTTATATTATTATATACGTACGTATATGAATTATTAAAATTTTATTACAGTTATATAATATTTTTAATACGTTTATAAATTATAATATAATATAATATCGATTAACGTATTAGACACGAAAATATTTGCTGATTTTTTAACTCCAATTTCGTTTATTTTTTTTATTACGTACTTTTTTTTTAATATCGTTATTTTTCTTCATTCGAATTTTATGCAATGCATGCCATATATTATATTATATTTCCCTGAGTTATTCTAAAAATATTGAAATAAACGTGTACATAAACTAACATATTAACACATTGCTTATAAATATTTCATCAAAATAATAATTTTATTTTTATACCAGAAATTAAATTATAATAATATTTTATGCAACAAATGTAATTATTAATTAAATAAAATAAAATAATTATGTTTTTATTGTATAATAATATTTAAAATTATTATTTTTTACAATAATTATATTTATTTCGAGTGAATTCAATGTAATACGGACATGTTATTTATGTCATCGTGTAATGAGCCGTGCAGTCATGCGACTGAAAATTCCGCGTGGTTATTCATACGTTACTTTAGTAATAGAAACGTTTGACATGATTTAACTTTGACAATGCCTCACTTAAAATCATTCATGCCACGTTGAACTACTTTTATTATTATTATATTTAATGATAAAATTACAACAACAAAAAAAGGGATGATGAAAATTATAATATATTTGCTTTGTTATACAATAATGTTATATTATTATGTATTGACCAACTTAACAAACTATTTTTCAAAATAACTAAAATTGGATAACAATGTGTTATCACAATGAATCGTAGAATTATTATATTATTATAGTATCAATCAGTATCATACGTTTGAAATGAATTTCATCATTATTTAATTTTTATTTATTTATTTTTTTAATGAACGATTTTTAATAATATGAGGTTAATGTTTACCTGTTCCTATATATACCTGCAATATAATCACAAAAAATCGTTAACAATGTAAATCGGAATGTTGACATTTCATTCATATATAGTGGAATGTGATTTTAAATATTTATCAACATTTTCAATATTATACAATATTATGTTGGTACTATAACAAAATATTATTAAAGAAAATACAATTATTCGTACGCGGTTTGTTTCATTCATGTCCCTTGACACAATTTCTAAGAAATGTATATAACCATAACGTATACATTATACAGTTTGTTTGCTGATAACTCGATGTTATATGTCCGTACTCGGAAGTATAAATTTTAATTTGTTTTTTTTCCAGTTTACGTATAATTAACTCAGCGTAATTATAATTTTTTGTTATTTTATTTTTCATCGTGAGAGTTTTATTTATGGTTAGGCATTGAAACGAATATATTATGTAATAATGTAGGTATTTATTTTATTGTTTAGTTAATATAACGTATGTTATATAGGTACCATATTATTAAAAAATAATTTGTTTTTTTTTTTTATTGAAAATATCATACAGTACTGCATTTTATATTTCATACATTTTTTATTCGCGTTTTTTTCTGAGTCTAATGAAAAAATAAGGGTCTGTCTTGTCTCTTGTGAGGTTCATTGTGATTTGGCATACTTTTTGTTATTCTCATTAAAAACCATTATGGCGCCAATGAATGTCGCCACCTGCATAAACGTTAGGTTTTTTGTATATATTTTTTAAAGTATAAATAATGTATAACTATTGTCTTCAAATAATTTGTTTTCTCTTTAAGGCGTCAGACGTATTGTTATTATTATTATAACTTCTTGGAGAAAAAAAAATAAACAAACGAATACCTTAAAAATAGTTTTGTAAAAACATGAATATATAAAAAAAACTAGTTATGTCAATTATCAATATTTAATTATAGTAACTTCGTGGTTGTAAATTGTAATTTATAGCTTAATTACGAATAAATTATTTTATTTAATGAATTATTCGTAATTCGTTTGATATTTTCCTTTTGGAAAATATATTAATTTTGTACGCATATTATACATTATTTTACACGGTTAGTTTTTGCTTTTTAATAATATTATAATTATAATAATTATTATATTTAATTTTCAACATTATTAAAAGTAATTAAAATACGAGCATAATAAAACATTTAAATATTAAAACTAAATATTATAATTCGGTACGAGTAAAAATGTTTTAAATTTAATTGCTCAAAATTAATTAAGAATCGGAAATATGATTATTATATTTATATTAATATTAATGTACCTATAATAAAAATGATACTATTTTTAAAATATTATTCTCTTTTACGATACGTTGAATATCGATAAATATGTAACAGATACATAATTCATATAATTCATATCGATATTATAAGTCGATAGATAGCAATTAAGTTTAATTTTATTTTAGCCAAAAAAACATAAAAATTTTAATTTTAAAATGTAATGTAGTATCAATTATATATGCATTACTTTAGTACTTACATTAAAAATATAAAAATATTAACAAGCAAGTCATCAATTGATAATTTTATTAAATGAAAAAAATTAATTAACTCTATTCAAATATTTAACTTATTTGATAAAATTCACGAAGTTTATTAAAAATAAAATGAAAATAATAATCGATGAACTATACTCGAGTAATTTGCATATTATACATATTAAAATAATATTTTTAAACGCTTAATTTTTATTTTCATTTTCTGGCAAGTTTCTAATAAACAGATAAACTAACAAATAAACAATAATAATTATTATATGAATCATTATATAAATTCTTTGAAACTTTATAATAGCATGGTCGAAAATTGAGTATCGTGTAATTCGAGATAACTTTTTTAACAGTTATTTATTATAGTTATTATTTTATAATTTTATTATATACGATGTTATCTATCCATAGCAAATGTTTCCGACGAAATTCTAAAAACATTTCGTAAGTCAATTCTCAAAAAGACAATAAAAATAATGTTCGTTCAACATAATGATTATTTCAAACGTTCGTGTACCAACGTTCAGGCAATATAATTAACATGAATTTTCGAGGGAAAAAAGGGGTCTCTCTCTCTAAAAAAATATTATCACTCGGCCGTCACATCTCTGCAGTCGGTCGTTTATTTGTTATTATTATTATTATTATTTTTTTGTATCTATTTTAAACGTATAACATAATATTTGTTTATACTCTTGCGTTCGCGTTTTTCGACAGTCTCATTAATAACAATAATAATAATATTCGTTATTATTTTTTTTTTAAATATAGTACGTTTTAGTTAAAATACATTCTTGTATATGTAAATAGGACGTACTCGTTTCGTTTTCGATAATTTAATTTTCCATTTCCAACACGAAACGGGAAAATGACGGTTCTAACGTACGCTATATACGCGCGTATAAACAATATTATATAATATATACAGGGTAATCATAATTCCGCGTTATACGAAGACTGTGAAAATTGTACCTATATACATTTAATAATATACACTGGAACGTTATCTCCGTTGTTGTTCTAACATCGCGGCGTTCCGATCGTTCTGTATATAATAAAATTTCCCTCCCAAAAACACACACACACACACACACACGGCGTGTTCAAATATTTGATAAAAATTCGAGTACTTTTATAACGACGTTTTGTTTTTCCACAAACAAACACATTATTCGTGCACGCGGACACATAATAATAATAATAATAATAATTATACGCTGTAATGGATAGCTTTACGAATAAGCATTTCAGTTTATGACCGCGTGTGCTGGTTTGCTACACGTAAATACTCGTGTAATTATTTATGTACACGATGTACGTATACTCCCTGGTAATAAACTTCATCGTCGTAGTTTTGTGTTTAATATACGTAGAAAAAAAAATGGAAAAAAATTACTGTTTTAATGAACAGCTGTTGTCCGACGTATAATAATAATATCGAGAGGCTCGTGCGTAAATCATCATCTGCGGTGGACCCACACGAATAATATTATTTTTATCTGAACGAGAGAAAGAGAGAAAAAGAGAAAAAATATTTCGGTTTAATAAAACTGTGTAAAATTTATAAATTTTTCACGATGATGATGTGGATACGTATACAAAACTCGCTGCGTCGCCAAACTGAATTATATCCGTCTTCTTGCGCGATATGGTTATATCATAATATTATTATCGATTGCATAACGAATCGAACGTTTGTGAAACTTGAAAATAACGCCCGAGTACGAATTTTTCTCCAAAAACTCGTCATTGTCTTTAATATATACAATCGTTTTTTCGCGCAAACAATCAAACTCCGATCGTGGGATAGTGCGCGGTTAGGTATATAAATATTATTATAAAAATAATAATATTATGTACGAGCAATTATTTTTGCAGTCGATAATGTTACGTTATACTGATATTAGTACACGGGAAAATAGAAAAAACCGAACATTTTTTTCCCCCTTCGATTTAGTATAATTTTACATAAGCAGTCGTCAATTTAAGTACTTTAATATTGTATTATGTATTATTGTTGTTTGTTTGTTGTTTCTTAATTTAAATTCCGAACGTGTGTACCATAATACATACACACTGTATATAATATTATAGTAGTTGTGAAAATTCTATGTTCCAAAGACCTACACTCTGCAGCCTCTTGCAGAGTTGACGTCTAATAATAATATTATGACTATACGCAATACCGTTATATATACGAGTATATAATGATTATTATACGTTCTCGGTTTGTATATATAGAGGATATAATTTATGAGTTCTTTGCTTTTCGTGCCATTATGTTTTCGAAAATTTCGTTTTCAACGTTAAAAGACCATTAATTTCTTTTAAACGTGCCTCGAGTTAAAAAAAATTTCAAATGCATAAGTATACCTATATGTATAATATTAAAAACGTATAACTGGCGTTTAATATAAAAATATATAATGATAGTGGTTAACGATCATTGAGTTCACAATAATAATATGTATTCTATATATCTATGCGGCTATTTTATTTTATTTTATTTTTTTTTTTTTACTCGATAATAACAATTTTAAAAGTACTACCTACGAAAGCCGATTATGTTACGTTTCTCGCGAGATGAAGTATAAACCGAGACAGCAAATTTAACTTAGAAGACTTGAGTGTATTTTTATTACCCACGCAAATTTTCTTCGCGCAACGAGCATAAAAGTTACGTCTAACTCGTGTATTTTATATTATAGTATTTAAATCCAATTATTGTTCTCCTGTGAAATAAAGATACAAGAAAAGCATCGCTATATGGAGTACGTATATAGTTAAAATAGTATTACTATACTCTGGGAGAAAATAATACAAGAATATTTGATTAATTTCTCGCGTGGTTCCTTCACTTCGATATTGTACAATATTTTAATTATAATATGATTTTAATTGCGGACAAATAAAAATATTATGTATTATTGTTTCATATGAATATTTTTATAACTATTAATAGTGCAGTATTTTATTCGTATAGTTTTAGATGACCATTTTTATTATTACGAGTATATCGCATCGGGCATAAGTTTTCAACGTTGTCATCGAAATGAAAATATTGTGAGAGATTTTGTGATTTTTTTTTTCACTTGGAAAATGAATAAAGCGCTGAGAACTTTGAAAACATAATATTAATTTGTTGTTACAGTTCCTCGTACGTCGTACAGTTTGTATATTATTTCAAGCGACTTAAGCTTATTATTTCCCATGTACCTACCTATAAGAATTTGTATATAAATGTTATTCTTTTGTTCATTTCTCACCAGATTTCTACATAACGACATAGGTACTTTAAATTATAATTAATTGAACATTTTATGATTTATATCCATTTAAAAATGAGACCGGCGCTTAAACAACTATAAATATCATGAACCATTGAAAACATGTTGATATCCGTTTCATAGTACGTTATTATAGGTATACGGTATACATAATGTAGTTTAACGTATAATATATAATATTTCACTCGAATAACAAATGGAGATACGCATTATTATTTACCTTTTTTTAGCTAAATATATCATTAATCGTTATACTATATTATTAAGTACCTATATTATGTGTAAAATGATTCACCGCAATCGCAGTATAATACACCGTATAACTTAATATAATATATATATATATGTATAATTATCGAAATTAAATACATATATTTCATAAGTGTTTTTGTTTTTTATGTAATTAATCACACTCAATTTTTGTACTTAAATACTAATATTAATGCGAATTGCGAGACATATAAATAATACTATTACATTATAAGGTGTATAGGTATATCTAAATTCTTAAAAATTTCTTGATAAAATCGTGTTTATTGTTTTACGGTGGCAATATTCACGGAAATTTACATAATATAATATATATATTATATAACTTTAAGTAGGTACAATTATTGTTTTTATCATTTTTTTTTTTTTTAAATTTTTTAAGTATGTTCTTGAGAATATATGGAATATATAAAATGTTTCGATATAGTTATTATATAGAAAAACGCTATATTTTGAGTTAAGACTATAATATTTAAAAACACTCGTGAGATAATAATGTTTACTGTTTACGTAAATCACCATAATCGTTACGCCATATTTAAATTTAAGTTTAATATATTTTACGATTAAGATATTATACGTCTCTCCAAAGTTGTTTTTTATATTATTATTATTATTATTATTATTATTTCTTTTTTTTTTTTACTTAACGTACGCGTTATATTAATCTATTATTTATTCAAGTTAAAACCTTTAGGGCTATACGCCGTATACTCATTGGTATGGTACTCATATCGCCGTAAATGCATCATATATAGGAAGTTAGATCTATATAATATATTTATTACTCGACGATAAAAATATTCAATTATAAAATTGTTATAAAAAAAAAAAAACAAACAAACAAACAAACGTAAATTTATGATATAGTTTTGCGAGTAAACTAAATTTTTGCGACGATTTATAAATTTCTGTAACGATAATCTATTCGTATAATATACGATAAGACAACGACGGTTTTCGCTTTTTAATATTATCTCGTATTATATTTAAAATCACGAACGAACGAGACCCGCAATAAATTATTATTATTATATTGTATACGCGTCTTTATTCCGAGACCGCGGGCAATGCAAAATCACGTATTATTTCCGATTTTTTATATAATATATTTAATTTAAATATAATATATATTATAATAAGTTATAAATAAGGATTACGTAATAAACGCATAATTCAATATTATAATTACGTTTAATATGTGACTTAATCTTTTTCGCATATTTTTTTTTTCATTCGCATCCGCAATATTTCTATATTCGTGTTTATGTTTCGTTGATCTTTTATCCAAATCTTTCACCCCCGTACGCTTTTTCCGTATACTTACTAACTGCAAACGCGACCCAATTCGTAAATATTATATTACCGTCGATTCATATTTGCAATAACACGACGTTATCGCGGCGCACGTTTTGCCGCACGATAGACGCAATCGTATACATACATACATATATATAAATTGCGGTTATTTATTATTATTATTATTATTATTATTATTTTTTGTTACTTTACTTTTATCGCACCGTATACAGACAGGGGTGGATTGGCCCGTGATAATTGGACACGTTTCCCTCTCGCCGCCGTCGATTCGTTCGTAATCTCTATTTTATTTTTCCGCTGCCAATATTTTCGCGCCGCAGACTCGACTCTGCGAGGATAATATTTATATATATATATATATATATATATATTATATTATACGTGTGCGGAGGGTAAAAACGTTCCGCCCGAACTAACCTCGTTAAGTATAGCAAACTCGCGTTTATTATAAATATCTGTATATATATATAAATTGTAATGTCTTTGCGGCGAAAACTGAACCGCAGGGCCGAGTTTGGTAAAACTTCGTTCACTCGCCCGGGGACCGTATCGTATATATACGTATAGGCCGTCTTCATAATTCGATTTGTATGTACGTCATGACGTGTATCTTGCCAAAGTAACGTATATACGTATATATATATATATATACATTTTTCGGGGGATGATGAAGCGATCGCGGCCTATACGACGATTGAAAAAGAAAATTTCACGTACGGAAAACGTACGTGGGGTCCCATACATGATGCGGAAGAAATAGGCCTTCAAAGTTGCATATGGATACGTACTCGTATAATATTATTGCCGTTTCAGTGCAGTACGCGCGTTTATACTCTCTCCCTTTCCAAAAAATTCATAAAAAAAAAAAATAATAATAATAATTATATTAAAAGCTAAATAATTTTTTCTATATTTTTTTTATCGTGTTATTATGAAAACGTTTTTGTTTTTTTTATTATTATCGTAGCTGTTTTTTAATTATACAAATCACGTTAATTGTTATAATGTTAATATTTAACTATTTATATAACTACATGCATGTATGTACTCACGTTAGTAATATTATTATTGTTCTATATAGGTATACGCAAAATGTATATTAAAATGTGTTATTATCGCAGTTCGCCAAAATAAATTTAAAAACGCTATTAAAATATAACGAGGAGTTATATTATGGTATCGAATAATATAATAAAAAACAAATAACAAAGTTTAGAGTTACGATTATCGTATTAACAGTTTTTGTAATTTTATTTATTTATTTATATGTTTTTTTGAACCAAACTAGAGGACTTGTCGATTCTTGTGTGGGACAGCACACAAAATGTTACGTTGAAATTCAGCGTATTATACTACTTAGAAAAGTTTGAACAAACCCAATATAATAATATAATAATGGCAACGATAAACGTTTGGAAGTATTCGTTTAATTTGTATATTGTCCCGAACTAATAATAGAATATATTGTTCAATTTTATACTTGTATTTGTTAAACATTCAATATAATATTATATGTTCTAAGCTTATTATTTTACAGTTCTGTAACTTATAAAACGTCCTTTTCTTCTTTTCTTAAATCCTGAAATTCCTTTACTAATATATATATATATATATATCTTTAAAAAAATTTCATTAAATATATTTTCCTTTGTATCTTTCTGAAAGAATTTTTAATTTAACAATAGAACGTATTATTGGTTTATTTTATTGTTTTATTATTTATAAGTGATTAATTGTTTATTTTTAATTATCGAGGTAAAATATTTTATTTATAAAAAAATTTCTCTTTAATATTATAATCAATAAATTACTAAACTTCCACATTTAATAATTATATTATTCATAAATACGCGTTAGTTTACTTTATTATTGTCAAGTGAACATGTCAAAACTGCTTACGACTGTTAAAAATGAAATTCAATAAAATAATAATTATTTATAATTTAACATATATATATACTTTGTAAAAAAAAAAAAAAAATACAATTTATAATCGATAGAGATCTTATCACAGGTTAATTAACTTTAACATGTTCTGTCAACTCGTTAAAAATAATGATATTGTGATATGGTACCTACATATATATTATTGTATCTCGTGTTTTATGAATTAATCATAATAATTCTGTACTACACCAAGAACCAATTTATTTTATAATACTTTTTTTTCTATAAACTTTTAGAGCGTTAATGATTAATGTTTTAATGCGTAATTACTTATTTTTTTTTCATTCAAACACAACTATTAACGTTAATTTATAACTTCTTTAATTCCGTATGGTACTTGGGCATGTAATTACAATAAATAATTAAAAATATATATATTTATTCAATTTTTTAACGATCTTATCTAAAATTATTTTAAAAACTGGTTGGAAATTATTACATAATACATAATTAATTATTCACTATATACGTAAAGGTATAGGTAATTATATAAAATAATAGAATAATACATACGTATGATTAATTAGGTTTTAGGTATTACAACTGTTACTCACTATTGAGCAATATAACTGAATTAAATATGATTTTGTTTATCTATAAGTATATTAGTGTTATTTATATTATAGTAATCCTACATTAATCATATAAAACGATATTGTGCTAATAATTATTGTAATTTTGTTAATTAAAAATAATAAAAAAATTTAAGTCGCCATGGGCACTTGTTATCGTGAACGTAATGTACTATAGTACAATGTATTATAGTGCGTGTGTGTGTATGTGTTATTTAAATCTGTTGAAACTTTTTTTATTTCTGAAATTAAATTTTAGTCGAAATATACGCAACAACTTTTCGTACTTATAAAAAAAAAATAAACTTTTTTACATATTTTTAAAAACTTTTAAATTTTAATATTCAAACATTTTATAATACGTAGGTATTTATATTATATAATTATAATATTTTATATTAATTAAACATAAGTACATAACGTGTACGTATTTACGTCATAACATATATAAATACGTGTAATGTATTTCTTTTGAAACTATTAAATCGTATTTTATCAATAAATACACGGCGTTAATGCCTTTTGTAATATTATATTATATAATTATTGAATATTATAATAATAAGACTATTAGGCTAATTGATGGTATTCTAATTTCCAATTTAAACTATAAATTGTATATTATTTCGTATAATGTTCGTGAATCTGTACTATATAATATTTACCTATGTATAATCGAACGGAATTACTATGTGAAACCCATTGTTTTTTACTAATATTACCCAAAAATTACGTTATACTTATATATTATAATATAATATATAATATTATTATATTATATAGACACGAGTGTATTGTGTGCGTTCAGCAATAATAAATTTAAAAAAAATAATAATACTAATATTATTAAATTTACGTGTAAATTACGAGTTAAATTTTAAACACACGAATTATAAAATAAATAAGTTTTCACGCTGTTATTTTAAAACGAGAGTTATGCTCGTTACATATTATTTTACAATAATTATTTCCTAAAGCGCAACAGTCATATTTCGAATAAAATTACAACAAATATATAGAGATATACGCGGTAATGTTATGTGTCATAATGACACACTTATACGGTCTAAAGTGGTAGAAAACGATTTTCACGTATATAAAATGCGTACTTCACCTATATAAATGTGTTTTACGTTTACATAATATAATAATTATTATAAATCGCTCGTAATAAAATATATAGATATTAAATTCTCACGAATCGTTAAATTATTTAAATTATTCTAGTCATTTCGTAACTATAATCGGACTGAATAGTATAATAGTGCTATATTTTAATGAATAATAATTATATTACCTACTACAGTATAGTTAGAGGTATATAATATTAATTTATTCATATTTATTTGGGACCTTGATATTATATAAATATATAAAATCTAGTTTAGGCAGGTACACGTACACAATATATACGAGTATACGCATTTTAGTAAATAATTACATATATAATTACATATCATAATAATATTACGTAGGTATATAAAACGTTTGCCATTTTAGGCACATGAAATTTTTAATAATAATAATTTTAAAAAAAATTACAATGTTCGTAATACTCGATTAATGAACAAAATTTATAGGAACGGCCAAACGATTTCAACGAAATTTTATATGGTAAAATTAAATTAAATTTTTTATATCGCATAATATAGAGTATATTAAATTTAATATTAGTATTTGAAATTACAAAATTATGTGTAATATTTATTTCTAAAGTTTCGTATTTATAAAATAAAATTGTTTCTCTCGTTTAAACATATATATTCAATTTATAACTAAAAACCAATCAATTTTTTTATTTTTTATTTCACGTTAAAATAATTTTTTTCGTTTAATCTAAATAGAAAAATAATCGCGAATATTATTTAACATTTAATTTGTATTTATATTGCGAATGGAAAATATTTTACGTTATTTCTCGTTTAAAATACCATTTGTTGAAAATATATTTTAATTTTACACAATATTTAATGTAAATTATTATAATGTTGTACCTCATGAATTATGACAATGTAATAAATTATTATATTATATTACTAATACATTTGCATTTTTTTTTTACACCGAAAATATAATATTATATAGTATATTTCATATAGTACGATTTAGTGTCTATAAATTTAATAATATTATTATTTAAACTCGAATATTGTATGATAGCTTATCAATATAATAATATGTTTATTTATAATTTCTAAAAGTGAAATCTATTATTTTAACAACGGTCGTGTTGGCGTATTTTATAAAATATTAATATAACACACACGTTATACAAAACGAAGAGTCTTGTTTTTCGAGAGGACGTTATTTTCGTTCTCTAAAAAACACTTGGATCGGCGGATTTTTCGATAGGAATACTATATAATATTATGCTGTCTTATTACATCAATGGCGACTGGAAATAATAATAATAATAATAATAATAATAATAATAATAATAATAATAATAATAATAATAATAATATTCACTTTGGTTATATGTTCTAAAAAAATATTACATTTTTTTTTTACAAACTTCCTGTGGGCAATTTTCGTTTTAAAATTTTTTTATACGATTATGTTTATTTTACATCCAAATTTGCTTAATCAATAGTTCGCATTGTACGAAATCGCTTGCACGAGATTATGCGATGGATACAATTTATGGTCGTTCGCATATAACGTATAAACGTATTAAATTCCACGCTAACTGTTTATAGTTTACCTGTTATTATTTTTCTGCTGATTTACAACTAATCAAATCAACATACATCGAGTTAATGAATCAAGACTATTCTACAAAAGTTATAACCTAGCCACATTGATTAATTATACACATATGTATTGTATATTTAATAAATGATTATCATATATTATATTATTGTTAGTTAGCCATTGTCCATTAGTCGCGTATTAATATTAACTCGCCGGTGACCCCAGTGCGAATAATAATATTATGTATACTTACATTTGTCATATTATGTGTAACTACTATACTACACTACTTTTGTATATTCCGTAGGTACCTAAATTTAGTCATCGACACGATAATAATTTGAGAAAAAATACTCGAGGAAACGATATTGATGATAATAATAATAATAATGTCCCTATAACCACAATGTTTCTCTTTTTTGATCATCTCCAATGTAAAAATATAATTTTAACACCTATTTTGTTGGAAATATAAGAGTTGCCAATTATTGAAAAAATATTTTACACAAAATTTATTGCCAACATTGTGTAAATTGCGTGTTTTCAACGATGTTGCTTTGATTTGAACACGGTTTAATACATACACATATAATATTGTTCGTTTGTTATGTACGGTTAGTCGTATTGCGACCACTACTGTGGTATAAAACAATAGTAATTTTATGTTATAGATCATATTATTATTATATAAACGTGAAGGTCTGTATAATATAACAATAAATAATTAACAGTGTTTCACAACGGGCGTACCGTGATAACGCGTTAAAGGTGGGCCGCAAAATTTTGCTATATTAATTTATAAAAATAAAATATATGGAATTATTATACGAATTTATGTAATGTTATGGTAATATGGTCGGTGGTTAAAATTTTAGTATATGAACTATGACTTGGGATTATTTTCCCTTTGTTTATTAATATTAAATATACAAGCACAATACATTATATATTGGAAATCCAACGCCCTCGCAGACTATAACACCTTTGACCTCGAGTTCATCTTGTATATGTAAAAAAAAAGGTACCTACCTCGACGACAAAAGTGGTTTTTGGCACGTTTCCTTGCAAATACTTTATAGCCTGCACCGTGAGTTTGTAAATAAATATATAGTGCCGTATAGCCGCATTTCTGCATTATTATTATTATTATTATTCTATAATAGTATACCTAGAATAGTTTAATACCATGTTCAAGCGTGGTATACACTACACGGTTTAACATACCAGTAAAAATATTTATATCTACGAGAAAAGAAAAATCAACAAAAACCCACTTATAATAGACGAATAACGTATTATATGTATATATATATAACTTCCTATCTATTTAGAATATATATAGGAAAATAATAACTCACCTGACATTTCATTCGAAATTCAAATAAAAATATTTCGTCTTAAACATTGAAATATTTACATAAATAATATAAAAGTCGTATAATTGTTGTATTAATTATGCGTATTAAATATATACGATATTATAATAGACAAATGTTTTCGGGCAAAAAAAAAATACGTATACCTATATGTATTATGTTTTATAAAAAATTAATAATAATAATAATTTATGTATTTCAGAATATATTTATACAAATATTAGAAAATGGCAGTAGAATCGGTAGAGCAGAAAGTGGCCAAGTTCGAGAGTTTCATCAATGACGTGCTCAAGGAAAGTTTGAAGCAGATCTTCACCGCCCTGGAAGTGGTCAACGAGGAACTCATGGAACTGGAACAGTCGCTTACTAATATCGAGTCGATGTGCCAGCTGGCGGAAGACGTGCCCGCCGGCAAACCGTTAAAGACCCGCGTGAACGTGGGCTGCGACTTTTACATGCAAGCCAACGTGGACGTGAGCAAATTCCTGGTGAGTGTGGGCCTGGGCTGTTACGTGGAGTTCACCAAAGACGAGGCGCTAGCGCATATCCGACAACGGTCCCTGAGGCTCAAGAGTCACGCGGACGAGCTACGGGAAAAGGGAGCACGGGTGCGAGCCCAAATCACGTTGGCCTTGCACTGCATAGGTCAGATGCAATCTTTGGTATAACGTCTTTGGCGGACAAAACTTTGAGTATCCGACACAATGAATGTACAATCAAATTTAGAATACGCGTTTAATCACGTATAACACAATATTATTATTTTATATTTAAAAAGTGTATTTTTTTTTTTTTTTTTTTTTTTTTTTTTTAATACGATAGAGTGTTTTTTTTTTTATAAAAAAATAATCGCGTTTGAATATTTTTGTTTCCTTTTCGACCGGATATCCGTTTTTTATCTCTGCTCAACAGCTGCGGGGACCCGAAATCCGGCCGTACACAGAACTTCGAGTTCGGCGTTATATTTTATTCGTGATCGCAGCGTTTATTAAAAATAACAGCGTGGGCGCGTGTGTTCCCCTCATAATACGCCCGACGACAAAACGTCGTGTTAATGGCTCATATCGAACGGTGAACTAGAATTTTCAACAAAGGGCGTAAACACCAATTGAAAATATAAAAACGAACGCGGCAATTTTAGTTATTTTAACGGCGTCATATCGCGCCCAATCTATCGGTCGTCGACAAAAAAATAATGCGATAACGATGTTTTTTTAATCGTAATTTTAAACGTCAACAGTCATTTTTCGCCACGTGAAATTCAGATCGTTCTATGTAATATTACACCCGTTTAATATTATAATTTATAATTTATGATACAATTTAATATTATAATGCGCGTCCAACTCTTGTTAAAAACTTTAGAAGTTGATATATTAAAATTAAAATATTACATATTTTACGTTATCATTTTCTTTCGAATTACGCGTAAAGTTAACGATATGGACAATAGTAAGTAAAAAACAATAATTCCGCGTGTTCGTCGTCGTACACGTGATGAAAATAATAAAAATAAAAATATTGTTTCCGTTATTTTTACAAATTTTCGTAAATGATAATAATAATTATTATTGTATATACGATGCGCGTTATGCGGAAATGAAATATCGAATTAACGAAATGTGTTTTGAAAAATAATTTACCAAACAAACACAGTTCTCGGTGGTTACGATAATAATAATATGATGAACGCTGAACGCGGTGAACTTTGTTATTTGTTGTTATTATTTTGAATTCCTCACAATAACACAAGACATAGGAACGCACATTGGCATCAAGTGCTCGCACAGCAAATGCGTTTTGCAAGAAAAGATAACTGATCAAATTACACGTCGTTTATCGAGAATTTCTAAATTCCAAGTATGTGTTGAATCTAAAAATAATTACGCGAAACTTTATTCGTAACAATTTTTTAATAATAATAATTATAATAATTGGTATATTTACACGAGAAGATAAATCGGTTTATAGGAAAACGACGCGACTCGTTAATTTTTATACGAGTATAATGTGCAATGTACTAATGATAACATTCATACGTTAAATTCACAGACGGATCTGTTATAACTGACTACACTGCGACTCTTGCAGGAAAATAAATAGTCGTTGTACCATAATACCTCCGTGTACGTAATACGTTATCGAATCTACATTTTCATCAATATCTATAGACATCTATGTTATAACTTATAACAATATACGTAGATAATAATAATTAATAATATTATCTATTTCTATATTAATTTCGATGACTTTGTGAAATATAAAAAATGAATTTTTCGAGTGTTCCAAAACGGTTGGGGCTCTACGCCTCTACCCATTGACGATGGCATCAAGATAGATTTGATGTGTTCGTGTTTACTCGAAATATGCGATCTAAGAATAACACACTTCTGGAACGTGTGATAAGGTAACTTGTCCAATCTTAATTTTCTATGTAGTATGTAATAATATCATTATAATGCATATTAGTTATTAAATTTTAAACATAAAAATAAATATTAACAAGATTATATACGATAACTTATAAAGTATTAGTGCTTCCATTAAATTGACGGTAAAAAATAATAAAAAAAAAAAAAATATGAAAAAAGTAATAAATTGCATATTTTTTTTTTCCACGCTACATTTCTTTTTTTTAGCGAAAGTTCTATTTGATTCTAGTACGTATGACGAGGATAGTCCATATTATAGATCTATGGTATAGTCGAAATTATTTTTAGACTTATTAGGCGAGTGGTTATAAAACGTGTGTTGCAATTTGCGTCAGAGAATGGCAAGGCGAGCGCAGGAAAGGAGGGAAGCTCGTTTGAACAGAAGTCGTTTTAGCGCAATTGATCTTGTACGACGACGGTAAATAAATAATACCGAATAATAATAATAATAACGACAAAAGAAAGCCATCGGTCTGTCGCGCGTTGGTTTTATACTTTTATTTTAACCTTTTAACCGACTAGCGACATTTGCGTTTTATGTATTGTATATTAATATAATAGTTACTTATGTAGGTTTATTTTATACCGTGACCACGGTATAAAATGTACACATTGTAATAAATAAAAAATAAAAAATGTGTTTGCCCTCTTGATTTCCGATACGAAAACCGGTAATGGCCGACAACCACGTCTATAACAACGTCCTTTTGCGCGCGCACACACTCGCGTTGTTATTATTATCTTTATCGTTATAATAATAATAATAATAATAATATTATATGCGTGTACATAAAATTATTTTACACTACTGACATTTACATTTCGTAGAAAACAGCCTCGAGGGGCTGAGGCGGGTCACAGGAAAAGGATCGAGATCCGATGGGAACTTTGCCCGGTTGTTCAAAAGAAATCGCATTTTTGCTTGGCGGTGGCGGTGGCGGTGGCGTCGGTATACGTTATACAGACATATAGTTCGTACCACACCTTTGGGACGGGATTTAGGGTCGTCCCTGAACACACAGACGCGCTTAAAATTTTCGTATTTGACAGTTGAATGGGGTCGCGGCGTCCCTGTCGTATACAGCGGTATTATAGGTATATAATATTATTTGTAGGTTATATGCTATACACGCTGCGCGATATGTACCACGGTATAAGACGTCGGGCACTCTAATCAGGTTTTACCGGAATAGATGGTATTATTATTTTTACCCTATGCCGAAATACGCGTGCATAATAGAAGGACGTACGTCGTACGAAAATATAAATCGCATTGTCCGAGGGATAAAATTGTGAATAGATAGGATTTATCGGTAGAGAGATTAATATTATATTATTATTTTTAATATCGTTTGATAATAATAACTCAACGGAATGAAGAAATAATATGAGGAACGAACAAAGAAAAATGATGTATAAAAAACACGAGCGATCACATTTTGATATTTCTAACCGTGCGTGTGTAATATATTTAAATATTATAATAATAATATTATGTACCTATCAATATCTACATATAATATTATTATAAAATATGTGTATAACTCTGAAGGTCAACTACGATGAAACTCGTCAGTCGTCATCTTGATGACGGCAATAAAACGCGTCGTGCTAAAACCGAAGAATGAGTGTTTGAATGAAATCCGACGTGTTTCACCGTATTGTTTGGGGGTCCTTAAGTTCGGAGATAAAAACTCGTTCGAATTTCCATATTACGAATTACAATAGAACCGTGGCCGTGGCCGCAGTAGTTACACAATATAACATGATGGAAACGAAATTTCCCCGTCGCGAAACGATTGAAAATAATCTCGCTCCACTTGAAATATCTTCCCGCGAACTAATAAAATTTCGTAATAAAAATCTATTATGATAATATACATGGTCTTCGACTTCGACTACGGTATAATATCATCCGTGTGACGATACCGCGGTTGGTGCGCGGTCCCGGAAGGAAAAATTTCCATCGCACGAATATTGCGTATCGTTATTTAATAAATAATAATAACTCTTCGCAGAAAAACGATTGTGCACCGGATATTATTTTGTTATTCGTATTTTTTTTTTTTTTTTTTTTAACAAGAAAATTAATATTATTTTTTTAACAGTTGTGTTTGATACTTGTCCGATTGTATAATATGTCTGACACTCATCCGATCGGACAAATATTTTGTCAAAATCGTGTGCCCTTAGCTTATTACGTTATAATATTCGTGTATATAGTTGCAAAATACGTTTGTACAGTCAATAATTATTATTATATTGTCAGCAGTCGCACATTGTGTCTACGAGTACACTATATACATTATACTTCTTCGACAATTTAATTTGTTATTTTTATGTTCGAAAAAATTAACATACGTAATATATTTTTACCGTCTTGCGTATTTGTATACGCGTCAAATTTACGAACGAGTTTGCCCGTCGTATTATGTTTCTTTCGTCATGTTAGTATATAACGATTACGCGTATTATATTAAATAAAATTTGGAAAAAAATAAAAAACAAATTATCGCTCGATAACAAATTTTATTTTTACCAATTAAAATATGTTGTCGTCGGCGAGTAAAAATTGTTCATTCCGATTAATTTATTATTAGCAATATAATCGTCGTTAATTTATAATCGCCATCATTGTATTTAATTGGTTTCGAGCTTATAACGAAGGACGAGAAAATAATAATAATAATAATAATATTCGAAACGTCGATGAGACGACAATACCATTTCGTTGTTAAAATTATCTTTTTATTCCGAGCGAGATCCGCCCGCGCGGTTTAATGGCCGAAACGGTCGTAGTAATTTTTTACGCGTCAATAGCTCGCGCGTCCTCGACGACTGCTGCAGTGCGCAGCACCGAAGAGAAACTAAATAATATAATAAACCATCGGCAGCTTATACGGTGGAAAATTCGTTTCAATTGCAGCATAATAACTATAACGTCGTATCGCATAGTCGGCCGCTCAAATTTAATACGGAGTGTTACGAAAATAACGGTGACAAAACGCGCTTCGACACGATTCCCCGATCACTCTGTACACGCGAATTTGTGTATCACGCGTGTATACACTCAACGAATATTAATTATTATAATAAGTGTTTTTATTTTTAGCGCATAACGTTTTATCAGTCGTATAAAATATATTTTTATGTGACCGTAACGACCGAACGCGGATTGGCGGACAAGGATTTTCATGTAAAATTTATATTTTACGTGTCATAAACTCGTAATAATAATAATAATAATAATAAAATGATAAAGGTATACTTACAGTAGTTTTTTTATTTTTCGGATTTTGGGCGTGGAGGGAATAAACGTTCCGAAAACTTTGCCAACGACGATACGACAGATGTTCGTAACCGTAATTCGATCGTGAACCGTTTCCGAATCAATATCATATTATTATATTATAATAATATAATATGTTTTGCATTGTGTGTGTTTGCAATCGTCGAACGACGACAGTGAAAATCCGTTTTGGCCAACGAAAACGTGTTATTTATTTTTTTTTTTTTTTGGGTCGAAACGCCATTTTACCAGACCCTTTCCGCGACCTCTTATCATAATAATTGTCCTTATCGCAGGCCGTACCGATTTATATATATACGAGTATATATTATGTACGCGTTTATTTATTTCACGAAAAACAAAGGCCGACGTTTTACCTTATTAACGTTGTATAGTACGCTGTCGTCGAAAAGCAATTAATTTGTAAACAAAACGGAAACGTGTCTGTATTTGTAATAATTAATTTTATGTTATAAAACAAGACGTAACCAAATTAAGACGTTTTCAAGGACAAGAAACAATATACGGCATATAAAATATATAACTAGTTACGATGCGTAAAATTAACGGCATCTTGAAAGTTTTAAAAAAAAAATTTCGAATCGGTTATACGATATAATATATAAATAAAATAAAATAAAATAAAGCAAAAGTACAATGTTGATGGTGGTTAAATTAAAAATCTAGTAGATAGTATAAATTTAATTATAAGAAAAGTATGATATAGGGGGAAAACAAGAATTTAGAAGAATATTAGAATCGGGAGAATGATATCCTACATACGATAGAAAAGAAAAAAAAGTAGTTGTCTGTTATGGAGGAGCGAATGGCATCAGAAAATTATATGGTGGAAATCACAAACTGTTTCTTCGTATAGTGCCAGGAGGAAGTATCTATATAATATGTAAATTATAAATATTATCAAGTCGCGGACCGCGGTAATGATTTAAACGTCTTTTGGAGCAAAAACGACGATTGACAAAGAGAATCGAAACAGTGACCATATTATAATAAGGGGGTCGGCGGAATCGGGCGTGACGACTGATAAATTGAAGGACGAGAAAATACGTTGTATAGAAGCGAGGACGAAGAAAGAGAACGTGTATATAGGGAACGATCGCGCGGACATCGCAGGACGTGACGTTTTTTTTTTTTTTTTTTTTTGTATACCTAGGTCTTTGTTCATCCATCAAACTATCAAAGTGTATTATATCCTGTGTATTGATGATGTCCTGAACAATGTTTTCCAATCCAGCCGCGCGATTCTATTTATAGTTGAATATACCTATATACAGCGGTAGTGCAGCACACTTGTATTATAATATACTTAGGTGTAAATGTGCCGCTGTCCGTCAAAACGTGAATTTCAAATAAATCATATCACGTATAAATATACATTATAAATTATTATAATTATTATATATGTACGGTTACAATAATAAAATTAAGTATAATAAAGTAATAAATTAAAATTATTAGATATATAAATATAATTATAATAATATATTATAATTTATTAATTTATAACTAATAATTATTATAAATATTAAAAACAGTCGACATAATAATATATACTTACGTTATACGAGTATAACTGCCGAGTTTTCTAAAATGTTAAAAAATTATATAATCAATAAATTATATAAATATATTCGGGTATTTAACTTTAAGCTCCCTCCTGTCCCAGCGATATTATGTACAAGTATAGGTACTTTAAATATAAGTTTTTTTATTAAATCAATAAATCCGTATCGTTAATACGAAAACGCGTTAAGTAAACGACATAAGAAAAAAAATTTATTTATTTTTTATAATTTTATGTCCGTTCTAAAATATTAAAACTGTATTTACAATATTCTTTTGAAGAGGAAATCGTAGTTTGAGAAAATAATTTTGTAAATCCTCATCTCATTTTACCTATCGTTCGATCTATTATATTGAAATCGTGAAACAAAACGTATTATTTTTGTCATTTTCGTACATTTTTATCCATGTGGTTGTTTCTTGTCTGACGTTTCGGAGCCATTGCGGGATCCATCTTGAGAGCGTGTAGTGCACGACGTTCGACTGCAGTCGTCACGATCGACTGTTGTCATGATGACAGTAGGACGTGCGCTAGACGCATTTATACACTCTAAAAATGGCTCGGAAACGTCAAAATAATATTTTAATCCATAAAATCTTCAATAATTTATAACAAAACATAATATTGTTCATCGTAAGATATCGTCCGTATATAACATTACGTTCGTAATTATTTATCAACTGACGAATCGTTTTCAATTATATTATCCTTGGATTGGATCGTCACTGGTTTCTGGTTCAAACCATATTCGTGGTCGTTAAAACCAACACATAATATATTATATGACGGTATAAAAATGTTGGTATAATATAAAAATTAAAAGTACTCGTATACGAGTACGTAGATAAATGTATATTATTATAAGTAATATACTAATATATAAGTGCCTACGTAAAATGTTATGTGAATGAGTAATATTTTATAACATATAATATGATCGTTGGCCGAAAGAGGATCCGAAATTCGATACACCCGGTAATTTATTAATAATATTATACGATAATATATTATTATAATATCTTAAAGTTGACCGCGGACAGGGCGGCAAATAAGGAAACCGCATAATAATCTCGCCCGTGAGAGAGTTTTTATTTTTTTTATTTTTTTTTTTTTGTAAAATTTTTCGTGATAATTTAAATTTAAATTATATTCGAGCGTAGGTATCCGTGACACATATAATATTATAATAATTTATGGTTAAATAAATTCGCGACATCGCGAGTTAAAAACGTCGTGGTCTGCACGTCATAAATTATTATAATACATATAGTATATATATACGGAGCGGTCGAAAATTCGCAATAGAAAAACGGCGAGATTAGATGACGTCATATAAAAATAATATATTATCATAAATATATAATATATTATATATATATATATACGTTTTTGATTATTCCGTCCACCCTGTATGTATAATACATAATAATTTATACACGCGCGTTCGGTTTCCAATCCGATAATATTCATCGCACAAACGAAATGACGTCTGCGGCATTATTATAATAATATTATAAAATATATATATAATAGAACGAGAGTATTATATTATTATATAGTTTTGTCCTTCGGCAAATTACCACAATTATTATATTATATATCGTAAATTACAGACTTCATTGTGTGGTTTATATCGTCATAAGAGCCCTTAGAAAATATAATATAAAATATATACGACGTTCGATGGATTCAAATAGAAACGATTACTCGTCCGTGCCGCACTGCCGCTATAATAATAATATAATACGCGTGTAATTATTACACATTGTGTTAGATTATTATAATATATATAATAGTATCTATGTGTGTACAGGATGATCATAATTTCATTGTTTTTGTGTCTGGACATTTTGATCGTTCTGTAGACACATTAATAATATAATGTGTACATCCTTTCGTATCGTCAATCGCGTCATTTGTAATATAATTACGCTAGTATAATATAAATATAATATACAGGTATTATTATCACACCTAAGTGTACAAAAAGCGTCGTTATCACTCGCCGCGTATTTTAATAATATTATAATATACAAAATAATAAGTGAATTATTAATAACTTTTCGTAATATTGTTGTCTCGTATACTTTTCGATCGTCTCGTAACGTATTATCGGGTATACGACGATGAAAAAAGTACGTTTTTATTATTTTTATAATTTTACACCCGACCTGATGTTTAATAACGCGTATATTATACATCATACAAACTTTTATCTCATATATACGAGCACAATAAAGTATGGTAATTATAAAACGAGAACGACCATAATAATATTATCTACATCGTTGTTTTAATAATCGTTATCATTATTTCATCGTATGATATTTAATTAACATATTTATTATTAATTATAATATATTATATATACCGAATTTGGACAACAACTTTTAGACGCGCAAACTTTAGTAAATCCGTCATTTTTTTTTTTTTTTGTTCTGCAGGCAAAACGTAATAAGGATTTATAACAACTTTGACCGTAATCACGATATTGTTATCGCTGTGATTTTACTTCTGGAACACACACACGCATAAAATGGGACTTGTGAAACGTGATGTGATCGTACTTTAAAAACTTTTATACGATACGTATTCGAACATACCGCAGAAATAAAATCGCTATATAATAAAAAGTGTTCGTTTCGCATTATTTCAAATTTCCAATCGTATACACACTGCAGTATTTGTGGCAGGAGGTAATAATTATAATGAACATAAATAAATACTAATACGAAAAAATAATTTTCTAGGTGCAATTTATCCATACATAACATAATTTTTTTTTTTAAATAAATATATATTAATATACAATAATATACAATATTACACAACACGCAAATAATAATGCAAATAATGTAATATAATAATTAATAATGTATTAATGTATGAGTAATAGAATAAATAAAAAAATTTCGTTGCAGGCACGTATTATAAGCCAGAAAATAGGTGGGCCAATATATTTTGGGCCTCTTCAACCTATCCTAATGATTACATAATTGTATACCTAATACGGAGTCTTATAGCTGGTTTGTGGCGAACTTTAATCCGTTATAGTATATATTAATTATCCACAATCAAAAACAAATTAATATTAATAATTATATATTATAAAATGACAATTAAAAGATATATAATATAACTAATTAAATATGCATACAGCATACAATTATTAATAATTACAATCGTAATATAATTTTACAGTTTTTATTATGATGAGTATATACTGCTGTATACCAAACATATTTATCTAAGTTTTTGGCTAAGTTTTCTAAGTTTTATATATATATTATACACGTGACAAGTTAAGTCCGTCTTTACTTCTTTAGTATATGTAGTCAGGGCCGTCGTTAGGGGTAGGCAATGTAGGCACTTGCCTTGGGCCTCGCGTTTACGTGGGCCTCGCAGCTTAGATAGTTAAATATTTTATTTTATGACGTATTTAGTATTAAGAATATAATATAGGTACTATATCTCGGCAATGCTTAGCTCGTAAGTACTTGATTATTAATAATGTAGTAAAATTATTAATATTAATTATATAGCTCGATATGCCAATATTATTAACTACAAAACAGTATTATACCTATACAATGGATAAATATTAGTTATCAATTTTTTAATTTCTTTGATCAGAATGATTTATAGAATTATTGTAATCTAATCATTTTCTCACAATGAATCGAATAGAATTTGACCAATATTTTTTCAACATAAAAATTAAAAATATTATGCTTTAAATTATATATAGTGTGTAAAAATCTAGGTAAAAATTTTATATTGCGTTAATATAAATGGCCCAAGACCAAACCAATTTTTGACTGTACCTGGCCCACCAAGGCCCCCTGGCTATACGTGCCTAAATTCGATGTTCGCTATAATAATAATAATAATAATAATAATAATAATATGCGCATATAGTTATTACACACATTGTGTTAGATATTATAATATAGTATATCTGTATACAGGGAAATCAGAATTTCACTCACGTACGTCACATTCATTGTTTTCGTTTTCTGTACATTACGATCATTCTGTAGACACATTAATAATATACAATATGTGTACATCCTTTCGTATCGTCATCCGCGTCATTGTAATAAAATTACGCGAGAATTATATTTTATCATAATATTATTGTCGTGCTTTTATAATATTGTAACGTATATTATACAGGACGATCGAAATCTCGAATATTTTTTTATTCAAACGCGTATATGTACGACGATGAAAAATGTACATTTTTGTAATTTTACACCCGACTTTGTTTAATACCGTGTGTGTCATATACATAATATATCTAAAAAAATATCAAAATATAATTATTTGCGATATGTATTTACGATACTTATAGTTATAAATATAATAAATAAGCACAATACAAACTGGCAATTAAAATGAGAAAGACAACCTTTCAATAATACAAGTTATCTCCATCATTATTTAGCGATACATTTATTTCAGTCGCTCCGTATGATATTTAATTTATTATTATTATTATTATTAATTATTATAACGTATAGTAGTGTAGACCGAATTTTGACCACAACTATTGAACGTGCAAACGAGTAAACCCGTTAGTTTTTATTTGATTTGATTTTTTTTTTTTTTTTTTTTGTTTTGGCAAAACATTCGCGCGCAGTACAGCAAATATAAGGATTTATAACATTTTGGCCGTAATCACGATATTATTATCGCTGTGATTTTACTTCTGGAGCACACACAAAATGGGAATTGTGAAACGTGATGTGGCTGCACTTTAGAAACTTATGTACGAAGTTATACGCGCGTTCGAACGTCCATACAGCAGAAATAAAATCCGGTATATTATAAAATGCTCGTTTCGCACTATTCGCATCGTATATATGCAAATAATATAATTTACGAATAATGGAATAAATCAAAGAAATAACGTAAAGATAAAAATATTATATACGAAAAGTTACTAATATAAATTTTAAAGTAATTATAATAATAATACTTAAAATGAAAAATTTTTCAAATTTTTTTTTTAAATTTATTCTAAATCAAATAATATATCGTACATTTTATACTACGCGGTATATAATATTATATTCGATACTTATACCTCTATATTATTATTATTACAATAATGCGTGATTTAATATAATATAATACGTACTCGGTATTGACGATGACACGCCACGCGTATACATAATACTATATACGCCGATGGAAACGAGCAAACGGTGTTCGGAGAACAGACGAGACGCCTACGTGTCAATCATTTTTGTGGACACGCATATAATGTTCGCTTCGAAATCGTATGATATCCGAAACGTAAAACAGAATCGCGGTATATAACATTCCGAACGTTATATACCGCAGTAACATTTATCTGCCATCTGGCACATGCTCGTACGAGGAAGTTATGTACGGAATATCGTGTATTATTTCAATTTCGCCGCAGTGTATATTATTATTATTATTATTATTATTATGAGCAGCGTAGGTATATAATAATAATGTCGTATCACACGCGTACGTATACTATTAAAAACACATTTGTGCGGAATACAGCGATCGTAAATAATTTTTGAGATTTCAGAACGAAGACGCCACCCGTCAGAAAACAAAACAAATAAATTAAGTATAATATGATGTTATTTTCTAGGGACGTCGTTATATTCGTGCATTCGTAATTCTTCGTATTAGACTATATTAGGTATATATTAAAAGCGAATGAAATATATTTTAAACGATATATTTAACGGATTTATTGTATAAATTTGTACGATATAATATACCTTCACGTATTATGTTTGATTCGAAAAAATTTATAATTAAAAGAGCGATAAAAAAAGAAAAAAAGAAAAGAAATAGGTACGTATGGTATAAATAATTCCGCGAAAACGAATGTTTCTCGTCGTAAATATTTATACGATTATTATACGTTTGCGTATAAACGAGTGTTTATATGCATTTCGTCCATGTATTACATATCGGGTAAAAAAATAGTTTCAAAAAAAAAAAAAAAACCTAAGCGGCTTGCTCGAGACTAAATTTAAACTTATATTTCGTGCATTACACACAATATTTCTCTCGTCACTAAAAACGAGTCTAGGACGTATAAATGTATACCTAATAATATAATAATAATAGTAATAATAATAACAATAATAATAATAATAATATTAATAATAATAATAATAATAAAAAAATAATAATATTGTAATACAGAGTGCGTCGGTTCGAAAAAAAAAACAAGTACACTCATAATGACTTGCAGGCGAGTGACTAGTCCATTGAATGCATCACGTGTATACAATGCTCGTTTGATTGGTTCGCGTTCTCGTACATTGTATGTATACGTTGTTATAATATATTATATTATGTGTTCCACGTTCAAGTCTTGTACTTGTACGTCTTTCCCATAAAGGATAATTTTGAAATTTGTCGCGAGGGACGACGAAACGAAATATGTAACATTAGCATAAAATTAAAATTAGGTCGTTCGTTTGACGCTTGTATTATAAGTTGCAGTCAACCGAAGATTTTCATTGTCCCGCATGAACGGTCTTTATTGTATACAGAGTGTTTCTGGAGGATTTGACAAATGTAATAAACCGTAGTTATTATAATATTATACATTTGTCATGTCCTCTACAGAAACACCGTGCATCAAATAATCGTATAATTTAATACATATATATACGACTATAATACTATTTATTACTATATGGTACTATAATTATTATATTATGTACAAAATGTAGTTAACATAGGTAATAATTGCGGTATTAAAAATTGTCTATAAATCATCCGTTTTATGTTTAAAATTTTATAGATACATATTATGGATACATTATTTTTAATTGCACATTAATGTATTATATACCGTATCTAATAATATCAAATTTTAATACGCGAAAACCAACAAATATATTAGTAATAAATGTTTTATTATAATCGAGTGAATTATGTTTTTCGAAAGAACAAACTATAATATATACAATTAATATTTAAAATAAAATTCGTCACTTGTGATTGTTTTTATTGATACTTAATAATATTATATCGATATCGTATTTCAACAACAACGCTGGTCATCTTCAGCGCGTACCTTGGTACTGTTTCTTGGTACATGCATATAAGTTAGGTTAGGTTAGGCGCTGAAGATATTGACAATATCGTTGTTGAAATAAGCATACTATTATTAATTATTATCAATTTCGCGATAATATTATTATAATTGTTTGAAAAACAAAAATTATACACCAAATTCGACTCTTATAACTTTATACCGTGCAACGACGTGTTTAGGAACCCGCGGGTATACTCCATTTTACCTTATTTATATAATATAATAAAGGGCATTACGCACAAATAACAATTTGCTTTATTAGCTTTAGCATTAAACCGTGTGTTTTATGGTAATATTTTTTTTTTTTTTTTATTCGTTGATATTTCATTTTAATTGTTTTTATGTATGTCGTGTAAGTAGGAAAAATAAATATATTTAAATGCTATATTCGTTTCATTTTTTTTTTTTTTTTTTTTTTTTACGTTTAACGTGGCCCCACTATTAATTTTTTTTTTATCTATGCGCCACATACCGATACCTTGCAAATGCGCAAACGCAAATTTCACGTCGGAATTGAAAACTGATAAGTTCAAAAAGCACACATCATATTATTATATGGTATAGGCCTATAACTATAATTACCTATCGGGTACCGGGTAGGCGGTACGCCTATACCGATTATACATATATTATTATAATAAGTGTATAGATGTGTTATTTTTTTTTTATAAAATCTAAAACTATACTCGTATACACAATATATATAATTTTATTTTACGTATAATTTTTTTTCTCAGCCCGAAGGTTGGTTTACAACTACAATTCTCCATTCTAACCGCGATTACTCGCCTTTTCTTTAAGTTCTTTAAATGTTTTGACTTTCGCATCGCATTTAATTTGTCCAATATAAGAATTCCGGGGACGTCCTGCAGTTTTATTTTCTTCTATATCGTACCCTCATTATGCAATTCTTCTGTACGTCTCGGAGCATGTCCGACCATTTTTCAGCGTCTTCTTCCTCTAATCGCATCCATCAGTGTATATACGTTTTTCTCCCACTGTTCTTAGTATATAGGTACTTCTTCGTTCGTTTTCCGCTCTATCCAACTTATCCTTTCCATATATAAGCCTCCAACACCACGTCTCGAAGGCTTCTAGTTTTTTTATTATCTTTTCGGTATCATTTACAACCCAATAACATTATTATTATTATAATATATAACAAATGACTAATATCAATATAATACGCGTATAATTTTTAATAACGCATAGGTACTTATTTTCTATAATAAATAATGATAATACGCGTGTTGTAAAGATATAATTCGATTATAGTGAAGGATTTCGTCGTGTGCACAATAATAATATTAATAATAATATACATGTGTATGTTATATTGTATTAACGTGTCGTTTGCCCGCGGTAAACCCTCAAGAAGCCTTAATAATATTTACGTATTATACTTTTACAATCATAACGTATAAAGCATTCGTACACGTTTTAATAACTATATTTTAATACGTAAGACGAATAATTTATACTCGTATACTCTGTTGATTTCACAAAAAATTCCCATATGATATATTATAATAATATCAACAACAAACGTACGTGATGGATTGTTCGAAGGAATTCGTTCGACCACGCAAAACCGATTCGTATCTGTAATAATAATAATAATATTATAATACACGCGATATGTATCGTTAAACTTTAATACATATTATTAGTATAATATTTATATGTCATGTATTATATTATATTATATTATTGTGATTTAATGCTCATAATATACGTACACCAGCTGACACCGCTCTGACAGGCGACAGTTTACACGCCGTGTGAAATAAACAATATTCATATTTCATTTCGCAAATACTTATAATATCGTTACCAGCTTTTACGAGACGTATACCGTGGTATATGTACCGATTTTATGTGTTTGAAAATATCCGTATGGAATTATATGCGCTGCAAATATTATAAATACATAATACGTACGGCGTAGAAGATAACAAAAATATTGGTATGATTCGACGAGAATTTGGTAAAAACTTTAAATTAGATTATAATATACACGTGTAGGTATATTATAATACGATTATTACTTATAACTTGTTACGTATATCGTTAATTATAATATAATATTATATAGTTAATGAAAAATACCCACGATTGATAAAACGTTATAACCGTTTATGTGCGATTCATAAATTCCTTCGACGTGTTTGCATAATAATTAACAACAATATTATTAATTGGATCGAATTGTTATCAGAACGCGCGTATAGATAATAAAATATTAATATTATGTATTCTATCGTTTATGGAGTGGGTATACATTTTGTTTGTCATTATACAGACGTCGACGTGTATTTAAAAAGTCGGTGTTAAAATATCAATTGTAATATTGTATAGTCATAGTGTAGGTATATTATAATATTTCGTATTATATAAAAGATTATTGTATTATTATACCCATTAATTAATTTACGATGCACATAACAATGAAACAACAATTATTTTCGTATTACTTTAGTTATCTCGAGTATTATGTTTATTTGGTAATATAATAATTTACACACGAAAAATATTTAGTATCCGAGAAGGTTAGGTCAGGTACTCGAAATTCATTGAAGTCTCTGTACAGTTTATTCTAAAGACGCGTGTATTATATATTCGGGTTTCTCAGTTTCTCACGATTACGTAGGTATGCAAATTTATTTGGATGTATTTTTTTTTTTTTTTTTTTGTTGTCGCATTTCGATTCTATTAGCATTGAATTATTATTTATCGCAGCTCAAATTATAATTATTATTTTTGAATAATAATTATACGTAAAATTAAAAACGACCAAAATAAGTCCTTTAAAAACCCATAGTAATATTCAACGTTTTTATAAATCCATAATCGGATCTAGCTATAATAATATTATAATCTTAATAATGTACCTGTATATACCATGATTATATTCAAAAATAAACGTTGGTATATATTTTATATTTTGATCATTTTACTCGTATCGTATTTTCCTCGAATAACCTACTTAACGTTATTAAATTTAAAATATCAACGTACCAATAATATAATACTTATATATTTACATATATATTTTTTTTTTTATTCCGTAATATAATATATATTTTATATCGTATATTTTCGTCGAATTCGTTATTTTAAATCTTGCGTTCAAAATCGTTTTCTAAAACGCGCGTATCTTGTCATTCTTTAAACGCATCATATAATAATAATAGTAATAATATACACAATACTTCTAAAATCGTATTCAATCAAATTGTCAGTCACACGACTAGTTTTGTTATTCAGTACGACCGCGTACATAATAACATTGGAATACATATTATACATGCGATACGTCTGCGGTCATATCCGGCCGATTATTTTCGAGTATGGAAAAAACATTCTGGTTGAGTGCTCGGGTGGAAACCCTATCGGGATATTATCATATATTGTATATATATACGATCGTGTCATATTATTTGTATCATATTATTTCAGAGAGAGAGAGAGAGAGAGAAAAAAAGGGGGGTCCGTAAAAAGACTAAATAACGTATATAGAATAATATTATATATAATATAATATTAGGGGACATGGCATTTTCCCATTAGAAATAGAAAAAAAAGAATCACTGTAGAAAAGTACACTCGTCTATAAATATTATAATATACGGTCCAAACCGACTGTTAAATGTCTTACTTTTAAATGTGATTATGTATATAATATACATATTATGATATTATGACTTGCGCGGTAGAGATTTGCATAACCCATATTATACACGATAATACATATCATAGTGTTATATTACTTATCATAATAATACGATAATGTTTTGATAAAACTATACTTCTATATGCCGTTTATCGTTACTTTGCGATATGATAAAATGTTAATAATATCATGTAATAACCATTTCAAACTCATATACGGTATACGGTCGTATGTTTATAGAATCTATATATAGGTACTTCTTAGATAATGAAATTTTTGAATTTTACAATTTTCACCGAACATTTAATTCCAGTTTTATTTTATTTTTTTTCCCCCTTGGACGTTTGATTCGATAGCGTGTACGATATGTCTTTTTAAATTTTATTTTACCTTAGCTCTCGAGGAATTACAAAATTATACAATTATTATATGATTTCACGAGACAAAATAAAATATATATATTAATATAATACACGCGGATTTTTTGAAATGCACGAAGAGACTAATATATTACACGCATTAAAATTCAATATAACTATCGCTATATAATACAATGTTTTTAGTGAGCATATTTATAAATTGTCCAATTTTAATGTTAGAACCTATTCATATTACCTTATATGATGGCTTTGAACTGAAATTTCAGTTATCGATTATTATGGTATAACTTGTTAAGTATTTCTAACCGATAAATTAAATATTTTTGTACACTAATACACTATTAACGCGTAATGTAATTGTATTTTTATTGTTATTAAATAATGATCATTATTTTATTTATGTGTTAATTATATCTATCATAATACATAATGGTTTTAAATAATAAATTATTTACATATTATTATATTATATATATTATCAATAATTCCTATACTTGTCCTAAATAAAAATCCCATACTCATGGGTAGTGGGAGGGGGTGAAACGTTTGAATGTCGAATGTAAATGAGTCCAAATGTTCGGTGTTTGATTCGGCGGGGGTCAAATGTCCGGGGGCCAAATGTCCGATTACCAAATTTTATGTACGGCGTGTATTATACTCGTACGCGACGCAAACGCTAAAGGTAATAAAAATAATATTACGATACATGTCCACATTTTAATCGTATTTCGTTGTATTCGTTATTATTACCAGCAGGACGAATGTTAATTTCACCGATTGTCTGACCTCTTTGTATGTAAATTACACCTGTACGTTTCTTTTTTTTTTTTTTTTTACACCCGTAGCCCGTAGGTACAAATTAATGTAAACTCCGCACTGCAAGTACCAAAATTTATCTATAGTAAAATACACATTATGTAAATTCTACCGTTTCATTTTTCTATACTCGCAAGAATAATGAAATGAAATATGTAAACTTCACTGTTTAGGTGCGGTCCAGACCAAAGTAACATCATGGAAATTGCGTATTTTCCACAATGTTGCTTTGGTATGGACCTTACGTTTCACTAATTTTTTTTTTAAATTTTTTATACTGTTTGTCTGGTTGTTTCCAAAATTTAAAATTATTTAAAAAAAAATAAAAATAACAATAAAATGTTAACGCGTTTTCACTTACATTTTACCACCGTCTCAAATTAATTGTAAAGTGAACAAAGTTGTAAGTTGTCGCACACACTATATTATTTTTATTATAGTTTGATAAGGATAATATAAAACAGAGAATTGTTTTTTTTGTAGTTTTTCTATAATGCTATACTTAATTTAAAATTTTGTTTTACATATACCTACCTTATATAATATATACTCGTATATATACGTATATGAACAATAGTTTATATAATAGTATACTACAAAACAAAAAGTAATAATAATTATAATCTCCTTGAAATATTCTATAAACCATCATGCATACCTATATATACCGCTGTACATAAACAGTAAAACTAATTAATGAACGTCTACATAAAAAGTATATCGTGTATAATATGTAATCACTAATCAACCTAGTTTGTATATAGTTACGGAATCGTATAATATATACAAATTTCCAAAATTATATGGGTGGAATTCACATAATTTTTTACGGGTAAAATTCTATAGTGTAATTTACCCGGACTCTAAAATTATACCATGTGAAAATCTGTGGTACTTACATGCGCCCTAATACCTAACTATATAACATTAAATTTAGAGGTATGTATATTTTTGTGATAAAATGTAATTTTGATAACGATATGGTAGACAAACGAAATAAGCTCGTTTGGTGTATGAGTACAATTAAATCATATAATATTATTTTAATACGCATATAATACGGTAATTATTCGACGTTGGCAAATGGTTCCACGGTACGAATTCGAAAATTGTTTTATATACGCAATAAGTACAAATTTCATTCGCGAACCTATTATTATTATTATTATTATTATTATTATTATTATTATTATTATTATTATTATTATTATTATTATTATTATTTATTTGTAGTTAATATAATAATAATAATATTATATAAATTGGTTTGATCGACGACCACATCGCGTTGTAAATTTTTATGAGACGAATTTATTATGGCCATTATGGCTAAGACTATTACACCGGAGATTGTTTCTAAAAATAGTAAACGAAAAATAAACATGATGAAGTATTATTATAATCTGACCTGATGAGTGTGAAATTTTCAAATAACTCGCATAAAATATATTATGAATTTATGACTTATATACGGTTTTATGTAACTATAGGTGTACATATTTTTTTTTTCTAAATTAATACCCAAATGACATTATTATTTCGTACAATTTTTAAACCCTAAATTATTCATGCGTGTATACGAATAAGAATAATTATTATCCTTATCGGAGGATTTCAATGGAACGAAGGACGTGGAAAAAAAACGTATATAATACCTATATATATTATTATAATTTATAATAACGATTTCGGTTATATTATCGGGGATCGTATTACACGGTCGTTATAATTATTTCGGCTCCCTCGCCGGCGGATCGGTCGGAAACAAAATAACTAACCTATAATAAAATACGACTATACATTTTTACGCGTATAAGCCGCTTATTATATTTATAACAAGAACAGAACAGACGAATAATCTCGACGAGTAGTAATTAAAAATGTGATGAAAAAAAAACGTAGGTAAGTACTCCGTCACGAGTGGAGTACGTAATGCGTAATGCGGCAGCGGTTCGTATACCGCGGTAACCGCGTGACCATTTTTATTATTATTATTATTATTATTATTATTATTATTATTATTATTATT
>JAIUCT010000010.1:802507-815794 GCA_021307375.1 Tetraneura akinire
ATTATTATTATTATTATTATTATTATTATTATTATTATTATTATTATGATTATTATTATTCTAACACGTCCGATGGAGAAGAATGGGAAGGAGTGAGAGGAAGAAATAAAAAGTAATAATAATAACCGTGTGTGTGCGTGTGTCTATTGAAATTTCGCTCATGACTCATGCGTATAACGTGCTCGACGCCGCCGATACGAGCGTGCACAATGGTGTCAGACGTCTGAAACGGATATATGGTATATGTGGTTTATACCGCGTTCATTGTGTTCTCGGATATTACGACAATACACACACACACACACACATTCGGTCATCCTTTTCATCATTTATACGCGCGTTTGTGTGCGTGTCACTTGTTGTTAATGGCTATTCGCACAATGCGTCGTCGAGCAACTCGACGGGTATTATATGCGACGCGGTCGGGGACGATCGGCGCGAAGATGGCGCGTCCGGGGGAAGTCGTATACGTCGAAATTTATGCGTCTTCTTTGAAAAAAGCTCCCGGAGGAGAGACGAGTGGAAAAAAATTTTCGTCTCGCGATTTTAGCTCGGAACGAATTTTAGTATTTTTTTTTTTTTTTCACGTTTTTATGATTATAAATAACATACGAAACGCGTATTATACACGGGAATTTTCGCCTCGTATCGCTTTGTTTTTTTTTTTTTTTTTTTTATATATGTCGTCTCCCGCTCGAAAATTCGCAACGTATTTTTTTTTTTCAACGTCTTCGGCATAATACGTGTAATTATTTGTAAATATATTTTTCTATTTTTCTCCCACATCTCCGTCGCTCGAGCGTGTAATATTATTCATTCTAATTTCTATTTATAACGTATAAATATTATGTAGGTAACGTAAATATAATATTATATTATTATCGGTGTGAACGAATGTATAAAAATAGAAATTTTGCAATAGTCGTCGTACAATATAAATTTGATAACAATGTATTATATACGATTAGTATTATGAATAACGTTTTTGTCAAACTAAAAAAAAAAAAAATAAACGATTTTCCTTCGAGATATTTTTAAATTTCCATAGTTTCGTCGCATTATACATACAAAAATTTTCGTGTTTTTTATTTAAATTCTCGCGGTACATTACAATACAATCGCGTTTTCCATCTCTGTATAGGTTATAAATGTATATAGTAGCACGTTGTATTTAAATTTCAAGGAAAAAAAAATCAAGTGAATAAGTTATTATATTTTTCATTTTTCCTATATAAATATTATTTAATATATCGGCGGCTCTTATATATTACGCCGTATTTCCAATAAAATATAATAATATTATATTAGTGTATTATTGCTCCTTGAAAATATTTCACGTAGTCGTGTAGTTTAAGAGTTTTTTTTTTTTTGTGTGGGAGGAGGATGATATACCGAGGACCCTCGAGGATACTGCTGTGAAGACCGTGTTATTTTGACCGAATCGATCGGTTTTCGTTCTGGACGATCGTCTTCTGAGATAATAATTTTTATGTATTTATGTATTGTGTTCCGTTTACAAATGCCCATCACGTGGACGTGACCACGGAAAAATTCTATATTTTAACACGTTAGATCACACGCAATCGTAGGTATATATACCATATTATGTAAAACGACCACACGCAATGTATAAGACGTTATATATTTTATATAGGTACACTCTATGTGTGCGTATATTCGTAATCTGCATCAGGAGATACCATTTGGAAGAAGAAGAAGAAGAAGAAGGACTACGCCGCAGCATAATTTCGATAAATTTTCTTTTATTAAACGATCATTATTCTTCTTCACCATTAGTAAACGCGCGTTTTGTCTAGTTTTTCGTCGTTAATTATTTTCATATTTTATTTTATTAACCCGTTGCCCGTTGGTCGGTTTACAGTAACAATAATAATAATAATAATAATAATAATAATAATAATAATATAGTGTCGTATTGTGTTGTGTACACACAAGACGAGAATAAAAAAGTGTTTTTAATTGTTTCTCGATGGTATCTTCGCTGCGGTCGTGGTAAAACGATTTCACTGTTTTTATAATAAAATATATTGTGCGAATTCGCCGCCGCGGTAACCTACTCCGGTCGTCGCTTTATCGACGAGACCGATCTAAATTGCTTATAATACGCGAGTTATATAAATAACAATGTATTATATAGGTACATCGCGATCGAGTCCATATAATCTACATGTTATGGTAACTCGTATTATTTTTATTTTTTATTTTTTTTTTTATATATACCACCTACCTATTAAAAGAGGATGTCGTGGTTTGTGATTTTTAACGTTACTTTTGTTTTTTTCGATTACATCAAAATAATAATACGACGTTTCTCTCTATGGCGGTTAGGAGGTTAAAGAAGTTAATAGGTTAAGTTATTCGATCAGAGTCGCGTTTCCTCGATAGATAGCCACATATCATATATACATAATATATTATAATGGTATTTAAAACGTGGTAATCATATTATATAATATTCATACAAGGAAATTATTTATTTATTTATTTATTTTTTTTTTGTTCAACAGAATGACATTTCGATCGTTTCGACAAATATCGGCTCGTACTTTGTACCTATAAATATTATTCATAATATTATATTTTTAAATAAAAGTTTCAGTCGTTTAAACATAATAATAATAATAATAATAATAATAATAATAATAATAATAATAATAATAATAATAATAATATATTATGATATATGTACGCGCCGTTGCACACGAGAATCGAAATCCGCGCGAGTGGACCCCTGCCGTCGTCATACGAATAAACGAAGAAAGGCGCGCAACAAAAGGCGTTTTATCCGAAAATTTCGATCAATTTTTTTTGTCCATCTATAAACTCTTTGTTCGTCCCCTGTCCCCTGGAATCTCCTTGCTCACACGCGAATTCGCCACCTCCCGCGTGTGCCTTTTATTATTTATTTATTTTTTTCGCATATTATATTATTATTTAACCTTCATATACATTATAAACGTAACATTATTGCATTATATTATATACGCGACGTCGGGTCCATTTTCGCCGCTATACAACAATGCGATTTATTGCCATAATTCACGATCGTTACACATTTATATAACACGCGTAAATGTTTCATAATAATAATAATAATAATAATATTTTCTCGTTGCCTTTCGTTTGGTCACATACGCGGACGTTCCCCGATATTATTTATTATTATTATTATTATTATTATTATTATTATTATTATTATTATTATTATTATTATTATTATTATTATTATTATTAAAATGGTGCTCGCGGAATGCACCGTACGACGGAAAAAACCATCGTTTAAAATGCCTGCTGGGCCCAGGTCGTTAGATTTTGCCGCACCAATAACAACCGATATTATGCGCACGAGGTATTTCTTCGTTGAAAATGTTACTGCTATGCACGGACCACATGCACCTCCTATGATATGTTGTTATTTTGTGAGAATTTTTCAGATTTTTCGTCCATTGTGCGTAATGTGCACATCCGAATATTATTGTGTATAACTAAAGAACTCGCGAAAGATCATATTTTACAGATCACTCTGTATATCATTCATTTTTCCATAATATATTATGTAACGTTTAAACATAATATAATACACGCAAATATATTATAAAAGTTGATAGATTAAAATCGCAATCGTGATGACGTATCATCTATACGAGTATATAATTATTTGTAAGTAGGTATTATTATATTTTCATAATATATTCTCTCGGCGACGGTTCAACTGCGTGTCTGCATTATTATTATATTATAATACACATATTATATATATATATATATATAGTGTCAAGGAAGAAAATGAATAAAAAAAAAAAAGAGGAAAAAATAATGATAATAAAAATGGGTCACATCCTTTGCGATGTATAATTTGTTTTCTCTATAAAATCGAATATTGCCTAATAAAACGTCTGTGGAAATTTTATGGCTTGCCCTATATAGTCGTTGGATATACATATATATATATATATATATTATAATACGCGTTGCGGAAAAAAGAAGAAAAAAAAATTTACATTTACATTATCTTTTCATTTTATCATTTCTCTTTGGCAGTATAATCTCGGTTCCTATTTTTCCGATTGTATATGTATATATATATATACGAGTATATTATATAGTACGTCTTTGCATTTTTATGTATTAAAATATCAAATTTGTTCGTTTCGACATGTCTTATTTATTGTATATATATTTCTCTGAAGAGGCCCCAACAAAAGAAAACTCGTTTATACGTACTTTATATATGTATATATTATACGTATTATACGCGCTCCACTGGCTGTCTGTTTAAAACCGATGCATAATTTTCGCGTGTCTACAAATAATAAAACGAGACGCAAAACAGAACGATTATGTACATTTTGGCGATGTATATAATGATATATTATGTATATTTGTTTGCGAAAAACACTTAATATAAAACAGCGCGATAAGATTATATTATGGAGTATAATAATATATTATTGTATTATATTATTATAATTTTATTTTTAGATTATTTATATTTATATTTATTGCGAAATGCGAACACAACGTACATTTTGTCACTTGACGTTATTACGTAATGTGTATTATTTAAATATTTAATTTCTCGAATGAATAATGCAATAATTTTTAGATGTATAGAAATGGAATTGAATTTAATATTAATATAGGTACCTAGCGCGAAAAAGTTTATTGTAAAGAATAATATATTTCCTTTAGGTTTTGATTAATATCGTGACGAAAAATAACACTTTTCAAACGTTCGAACCGAAAATATATAAATAAATTCGAATATAATTTAATAACGTTTTCAAAATATCGCGATTTGTTTGTTTAATTTTAATGTACAACAATAATTAAGAATCCTATATTATGTATAAATGTCGGTTTTGTAATTATTTTATTGTGTTTGAAAAAGTCACGTTAAAGAAAACCAATTTACACCGAAATGCGTTATTATAACGTGAATTACAAAAACTTCGTTTAAGTTCAAATGTATAGGTATAACTTATATTGTTAAGACGACGTCTTTTATGAGGTTTTCAATTTACGCACTGGAGTAATAAAAGTTTGTTCGGAATAAAACAGAAAACGAATTCGTTACATAACGACGCGAATACGTTCTGTCACGTTAATAAGTTAATAGAGTTAAAAAAATATTCAAAGACTTCTTTGATCTAATGAAATAGGTTTAAGTGCTTAAATAAAAAACAAATCTAATTAGAAATGTTATTTTATCGGATCGGATCTTAATTTTATTATTTTAAAGAATAAATATTTCTGATATAGAATAAAAATAAGGTTTAAAACAATACAATTATAATTTAATAATTTTGTTTTAAAATGATGATAACGTATTATGAAGTACCACAAAAATATTGCTCCAAATGTAAAAAATACGTTTTTTTTTTTTTTTTAAATTAATTATTCTATTGGGAATAACCGAATGGTCTCTCCTCCTTAGAGGGATTGGGAAATTATTTAAAGAATATAAAATAATTATTAAAAATTGTATTATAAATAAGAAAAAAAAATGAAAGAAAAAACGATTTCTGATGGCGGCTTTTTTTTTTTTTGTCCATGTTTAGTGCCGAAAGGGTGTTCTTGCTGCCAGGCGAAATTATTAAAACGCAAGGCCCAACAACCGCCGTCGGTGCCACAACAACAACCACCTCCGCAACAACAGCAACACCACTTGATCCATCTCCAACACCAACAACAACACTTACCCCCTCATAATCATTTACAACAACAACAACAACAACACATCCACCATCATCATCAACAACAGCAGCAGCAGCAGCATCACCAACAACAACTCCACCATCAACAGCAGCAACAACAACATCATCACCAGCAACAACAACAACATCTCCACCATCATCAACAACAACAACAACAACAACAACAACAACACCACCTTCAACAACAGCAACATCAAGAGTACCACAAGACGAGGCTTAACGAAACGCCGTCACAACTCTGGGGTTTTAACGGTACCATCGCTGCGGTGTTGCGAAACGAATACAGTAGCAAACCTACGAAAACTTTAGGACGGATCACCGATCCTATCAACAACATTCTGACGCCAACGTACATGTTCTGAGCGGTCCATACCACGTAGCTGCCCGGTAATTGATGTATACGCGTATATTATATAGTTAGGTACATAAATATTATATGGACATATTTTTGACGTGTATATTGTTATTATATATAATAATGAAAATAATGTAACGCGTCATCTTTATACTATATATATATATATATAATATAACATAATGTAACGACGATACTGTGTTTTAGTCGAGAGTTTATAATTTATAAACCTTAAGATATTGATAAATATTTATATTATATATTTTGTGATAGTTATTTGAGTATATATATATAAACAAAAAAAACCACAATTTCTTTCTTTTTTTTTTTCGGGGATAAGAACAAATAATTTTAAAAATTTTAAAAAAAAAATTGGACTATATGTACGGAGAAGAAGAAAATCATATATATATAATATATTATATACCATATATTACGTTTGGCGTGAAATACGTACAAAAAAAAAAAAATAAATAAATAAAATAAAATAAAAAATATTAATATTAAAAAATAAAATGTCTAAAAAAAAATATTTTTATCGTTAAGTTTCTAACCTGTAAATTGTTAATAACGATAATAATACACACCACGTGCACGAGTATAGGTACAACGCGTGCGCGTTATATTAAATATATATATAAAAAAAAATATTAATATATCGTGTAAATTATTATATTATAATATTATTATGTTCGCACGTGGTAGTATAAAATGGTGGTATATAAAATGTTAATAATTTATCCGTGGAATATCTGACGGACAGGGAGGACTCAGATGCTCATCGCCACAGTGTTGTGTCGAACGAGGGAAAATTGTTTTTGTTTTTTTGTTTTCGGTGGTCTCCCTGGACTTTATATATATATTTTTTTATTGAAACGCGTTACACTCAGACCAACGAAACGTGTGCTCCGATGTACATAACATAATATTCCAATTTTTTTTCATACTTATTTATTTTAGTTCGTGCGTGTCGCTTTTTGTGTTGGCTGTGAATTATTGTGATAATAAAAGTTAAAAAAAAAAAAAAAAAAAAAAAAAAAACGAAGAAAACGCACGATGAATATTGACTACTCGCAGTTTTTTCGAAAATCGAGAGAAAAAAAACAAATAAAAAACAATTAACGACCGTTTTCTCCAAGGGTATATAATAAAAATAAATTAAAATATAAATTTCTTGCGTAAAGACTGAACGAATAATATCTATCTTAATAATATGAAAAAATAAAATTGTTATATTTAAAAAAAAAAAATTGAATAAAAGACTGGTATCCCTTCTTTTACAATAATAATATCAAGAATTCGAGATAACGATAAAAAATATAAATGTTATAATAACAAAAAATAGTCGCGGAGGGTATATATGAAAAAAAATCACTGTACAAGTTCCTTAATGTGTATAATAATATTATAATACGCTCTTTTTTCATAATCTACTCCAAAAGCTCTGATATAAAAAAGAAAAAAACAAAACAAAAATCGTACTCGTATGATGCGTATAACGAATGAAATAGAGTGATTATTATTTTGAAAAAAAAAAAAATATATTATTATTATTTAATACTAACCTACCTACGAAATTATTTCTTCTGTATACATAACTAGTAAGTGTACATTCCTATTATAATTTTATTGTTATACATATTATTATATTTACGACTCATTATATAGGTGTGCCTGTTTAATTTATGTAATTTTTATCTAGTCTGGTCGGATATGATAATGGGCCAAAGAGCTAAACTTATAATAAATAAAATAATATACCTTTACCATACATAATATTAATAATTTATACGTATAACCGCGTATTGATATCATATATACTTTATTATTATATTTATTTACTGATAAAATAGAGCAGGAAAAAGAAATACATTTTTTTTTTTTTTAATACAATATACCTACTTTCATCTTCTCTCACAGGCCCTATATCTGTTTAAGACGATATATACGTGTGTAAGCTCGTTAATATTAAAAATATTTTTGTTTTTCTGATAAACGACGGTTTATTATATAATGATTAAACAGTTTTTGGCCTGTGATATACTGATAATAATGACGATAATAATAACGCGTAATCAGTCGGACACACTTTTATACCCGTTTTCATTCGTTTTTTCGTTGAAAAAAAATAAATAATTATTACGAATATAACTTTTAATAATAATAATAAAACGTATAATTATAATTATCATTATATATATATATTATTATAATACCTTGTATTTGTAATATTTATTTTTAGATACCACACGTATAATATATAGATTTTTATTTGTAAATTAGACGTTAGAAGTACGTACATAATATAATATATATATATTTGAATATATATATATATATTTATTTATTTTTTTTTTTTTTTTTAGTCTTGTACAGAATGTTTTTTTTTTCTTATTGTAATATTATCCTAATTCCAGGATGTGGTTTATTTGTTAAAAGATGCAAAAAAAGAAAAAAAAATAATAAAAAAACATATGATGAGAAAAATAAAATTCAATAAATACATGAAATTATTATAAATGAAACTGGATTTTGTTTTTTTTTTTCATTTATTACACGTACGTATATTATAATTTGTTATATTTAACTATATAACCTGACGAAGTATAATAGAACTTGGATGACTTCGAAGAGTTGCAAATCAAGTTTTCTACTGTTTTTAAAAGAGGTATTATACGTCCATTTCGGTAGTTGTATGTACTTGTTCTATTCGAGTTATGGAAGTTCTACGGCGGTAATATAAACATAGAGCGGACCTATAAATAATCGTAAATTGTTGCCATTGTTCGCAGTGTTTGCGTAAAGGTAAAGGTCGTGTCGAAAGTAAAAAAAAAAATAAGTCCAACCTTTTTGAATTTTAACGCGAAAGGTCTCTTAAAAGACCAAATTGGTAATATTCAGTGATAAAGGGCATAAATTATTAGTAAGTTAAATAGGGAAATAAATAAAAAAACACACACACACGGAGGAATGTAATATTCGAAATCGATTGTGATACGAAAAGTGGAACGAAAATCGCAGAAAAATATAATATAATATTCCTGTATACGATTTTTGCGTTCTCGCGGTCGTCGTTTGTCGAAATATTCGATACGATTGATCATCGTACGCAACGTGTCGCAACAGATTATTGTCATGATGTTGGTAACAAATAAATGAAAAAAATGTTTTTTCAACGAACGATACACAACAAACGGCCCGAACACGCAAAATCATCTACAGTTTTTTTCAAAGCGGTAAGACAAAAAAAAAACAATTCAATAAGAATATATTATAATATTCCGTGCGTAAGAAAGAAAACTGCGACGGACAGACGGAACTGAACCGCGTTATAGGTATATATACCGACCATATACCAATATAGCGGTCTCGTTTTTGTCCGTCGTATCGCGTTACGACTACAAAACGGCGAAACTATAAAAAAAAAAAAACAACTATAAATTTTTCAAAACTAGTAGTCAAATAATATTCACGACTGGTCGGTTATTCGACTACATTTTTGAAACTCGTAAAAAAAAAAAAAAAATGAATAAAAAAAAATCGTTTCTCTACACGATCATAAGTCATATTTTTATGTTTATTTAAAGTCGTTTTATTAAGATTTTTATATCCATATAGTAAATCACGATAAGATTAGGTGTAAAAATAATATGCAAATAATTTATTAAAACCGATAATCATTTTTTCATTTTTTTTTTTTTTTTCAATAATTCCGCGTCTTATATAAACAATTAATATTAAATAATATTAAATTCTCAAAAAAATAAATCGTAACCATGACCGCGGTATAAATATAATTAAAAACTAATAACGAATAAATTATACCAACCTTATAATTTACAATGGTCATACTAACCTAACCTAACCTATGTTTGGGGTTACATTTATATATTCCGGATAATTCAAATGTATGTAAATTTCGAAATTTATTAAGGATTACATAACTTTTCAAATTACTAAACAATTTTAAATGCCTTATAAAAACAATATAATTATTAATATAGTGACGAATAAATGATAATTTTTAATACAATATATATAGAAAGTGGAAAAAAGTTTGAAGTTTATATAATTAATAAAATAATTAGGTTAATAAAAAAATTAATATATAATTAACTCAAATAGAGTGTTTATTTAAATTACATTTATATATATATTATATATATATATATATATATATATAATATATATTACTACACAATTAAAAATTATTTTTAATTACTTAAATTTAAATACTTAAAATAAATATTATCTTAACAGAAGAAATTTAATTAAAATTAATTACTATATATATTATATAATTAATTATTTTTATTTTGCCATGGTAAAAAAAAAAAAGTAAGTATAATGTAACTTCAATGTCAAAGTTAAGTTAGAATATATTATTGAAGAAACTTAACTATAACTTTTTAATTATTTTTTTATGTACCTATACGGACGGAAAGTATAATTATAGAATATTATACACATAATTATATAATACAAATATATCTACTTAATTTAAATTTTTTTTTTTTAATTTACCTACGTATATTTTATATTAAAAAAGTTTATATAATAAGACCGTAATATTTGAAAAAAAAACTATCAAAAAAATATTTGTTGCTATTTATAAAATAACATATCAAGATTAAATAAATGAGATTTTATCTTTAACAAAAATATAACGTACAGGTAATTATAATTATTTTAACTACGTTTAATATAAAAATATAATCATTATACTTCGCATACGATTACGTCTTAATGGCTTATGAAATGGGTATATTATGGCGTACTCCTATAAATATCCTATAAATATCCTATAAATATCCTATAATATATCCTATAATATATTCCTATAAATATCCTCTAATATATCCTATAAATATCCTATAATATATAGTTATATTATATATATTATGAAGTTTAGATGAATGTACATAATTGAAAAAAGAAAATTGTATACCATTACAGCGGTTAAAACTTTAAAAGCAACGGTTTTTATTATATTATACATAGGTTTACTGGTATAAGTATACTCGTAATATGATGGTTTATCTGTTCGCTGCAATTAATTATGTAATGTAATTTGCGTTTTTTTTTTTTTCACAAAGAATGATCTCCGAGGGCACTTTTCGATAAATATAGACTATACATATAATAATGAATATATATGAGATGGTACCTATATGAAATAAATATTTAAAGCTTTTTAAAAGTAAAAAAAAAAAAAGTCGTTTTCGATATTATGTTTAAAACGTATTTTATTACTGACTCGTATGTAATTTAATTGTGGTCGCTCGAAACATAGGTTATAATTTTAATGTTTGATGTGTGTATACGAGCAAAAAAGAGGTATAAAATTATTATAGAATATAAATTAAAGTACAGAGTCTCGTCAAAGGATTTTCTCCCTTTGAGGTTAGTGTATAGTCGTCCATAGATATCCGTATATAATGATGATAACGCCACGTGTTATCATTAAAATAATATTAACATAACGTTTATATAATTGTTGTTACGCTTACACGGCGTATAATAAAGTTGAATATTTAAAAAAAAAAAAAAAAAAAACAGTTTTTCATCTACACGAATAAAACATTTTTTTTTTATCTTATCGCATCATATTAATTATAGTCGAACCGATTTATCAACGTTATTAAGGTAATAGCCGACTATAATATATCGAATCTTATATTATCATCTCGTAGAAAACAAAACAAAAACAAAAAAAATCATCATTATACTTTTTTATTTATCACTCTTGTCAATTAAAATACAAATATAACCTATAAATGTACGCGATAAGCGTTTTTTAAGGACAAAAAAAAAAAAAGATTATAAAAATAGTTTTTTTTTTTATTAATAGCGGCATCTTTTTACTGCGCACAATTGTACGTTTAAGCTATAAATAGGAATTACTTTTATTATAATATTATTGATAATGACTATATATTTTATGTGAACTAAATATAGATTTATAGGTGCAGATACCGAAAAGTAAAGTGAAATTATTTCGATGACGATGAACGTAAGTTATATTCATATTTTGTACTCGCATATTTTTCCTAAAATATATATTTTTTTAAATTTTTTGTATAATAATTATTTTTATATGTTTGTTATTTGTTAATAATTGCATGACGAACGTGTGGTTATAGGTAGAAGTCGCCTATAATGTAAAGACGAAGATCGATCATCGCGAATGTAATAAGAATATATTATTATCATTTTTATCATTTTAAACGCGTGTATCGTCCATAGATTAAAACCGAACCGATGATAATACGCGTTGATGTCGGCGACGAACCGCGGTCACCCCGGTCGTAAGTCAAAGTCATTTTTTAAGGTTAATTATGCATACCGCTGTTGTATTTCACTATAATATTTGCACTTAACCTGATAATATTATCTGGGGTAAACAAAAAAAAAAAACAAAAAAAAACAAAAACAAAAAAAGAAGTGAAAACGTAAAATCCGCCATTCGTTGGATTCGTTCGAGTTCGAAATATTATCGTGGCGGCGGACGAAGTCTTCGAAATCGTGTCTCTCTTTCTCTCTCGATGTATTGTATACGCGATTATTAATTTATTATATGCCGCCGTGGGTTTTGGAATATTTTATTGTTATTTTTGCCATCGCCAGTTTTTTTTTTTTTGGAATACGAATAACGAAGTAAATAAAACATACATTTATACGCGGAACGGGGCTCGTCCCGCATTATAATATATAAAACAACAATGATGCATTGTTTTTTTTTTTTTGTACGTCGATTATACCGCACGTATTTCGTTGTTTTTTACATCGATATTATTATTCTCGCGTTTGTTATAATATTATACGTATACATACACATTCCCCGCGTCTAGAATATTATATGTACGCGCAGACATGCCTATACCACATGTCTGGTATACGATGTATACCTAGGTATAATATTATTATTAATATTATGTAATACGTTTTTGGGAAAAAGAAACAAAATATGTAAATACAGCGATGGTCGACGGAAACGTCAAATACAAAATATTAATATTCACGTGCGGCATTGTGATGCGTTTCGCGCAAAATAATTTTCATGTTTTCCATACGATAATTTGTTCGTTTCTTTTTCTTTCCTCGTATAATATTATATAAATTACATTATTATTATTATTATTATTATTATTATTATTATTATTATTATTATTATTATTATTATTATTATTATTA
>JAIUCT010000010.1:838866-867786 GCA_021307375.1 Tetraneura akinire
TTATTATTATTATTATTATTATTATTATTATTATTATTATTATTATTTTCTTTTAAAAGTATAAAATATATATTATTACATTCTAGTCTCGTTTAAGTATATTATAAAAGTATATACGTGTGCTCACATCACGACCAAAAGTATATATTATTATTATTATTATTATTATACGTAAAATGGCGCGATAGACGATAGATTATATTATATACGACTCGCATTCGCCCTATTCAACAATGGCGGCGGCTTCTCGTTATCTATATAACGACATATACATATAATAATACATACGATGTTATTATTATTACTATTATACGCGGTGTACAATCCATTAAGCACGCCGTATACGGTATACATACGGAACGTCCGCCTAAACCCCCGAAAAAAAAAACACGCGTCTATAACCACGGTACGTACCGCGTGCAGCATCATCTTTGACTCTTTTCCATCCTCCTTTCAACGTTCACACAATATATCTATCTATGCGCGTCTAGCTTTGCGTTATAGGTATTACCCTAGACGCGTATATCCATAGAATATTACAACAATGCGTGATTTTTTTTTTCTTCCCGGACAAAAGGTCCGTAGGACGTCGCGACGACCGCGCGTATATTATTATTATTATTATTATTATTATTATTATTATTATTATTATTATTATATTGTATGCACCGCCTTATAATATACGACGACGACCGTGACGTTTAAGTTTATAACAATATATTATATTGTACACACACACACACACACACACACGGTGACGGTCGATGATGACTACAACGGCGGCGAAGGCGAACGCGCGTGTACGCACGCGAGTACATATAATATACTTTATATTATATACCGCGGTTGTAGTTATGTTATGTTATATTACCATGTTATATATTACCCATTATATATATATATAAGTATATTATTTTTTGTTCGACCACGCGCGCGCTCGCAGACACGAAACGTTGCGGTCTTCGGGTCTATCGGGATATAGAAGATATTGTTTTTTTTTCTCGTATGGGTATACGTTTTGTTCCCCTCGTCCCCTCACATAAAAATAATAATAATAATATAAACGTATAAAAACTAGCGTAGTATGTCAAAGACATGACGGTACATAACTTCGTGAGTATATAATATATAATATATTATAATGCTTTTCGTAAATTTGGAGTTTTTTTTTTCCTCGATCCGCTCGGTTTTCTAACATCGTACAATATACAATTTATAACGTCCGACAAAGAGTATAATAATATATATAATATGGCGGTTACTCAAATACCTGTTTATATATATATACATGTACCATTCGCTTACCGTGACGGAAGAGGGGATTGTACGATTTTAATGGAAAAAATCCGCTGTCGGAAAATTATCGAGATAATGTTATATAAAAATCCTATTGTCCGGAATGAAAAGAGTGCAGGTCGACTCGACGAACTCGTTACATCGCAGACTTATAATTCGTATAATAAAAATATTATTATTATTTTTGACAATATTTTGGTAAAACGAGTTGTTATTTTGAAGTAATTGCATCGTGTGCATGCTATGGAAATATTACAAATTTACTACGTATATACACACTGTATTAGAATAATTTAGAATCTTTCGAAACACGCGTTATTAAAGGGTCAGACGTTTTATCGGGTTTCCGTTTGGAAAAAATATAATGTTATTATCATCTCGGTTAAGTGACGCGGACAATATGCGCAAAAACGGGAAACGCGTTTGACTTTTCATCGTATAATACATAACATTATATTTTTATAATTTTTATAATCGTATAACCGTAAAGATAATTATTTTTACAAACGCTTCGACTGTGCACGTCGAGTGAGATTTCGGCGAAAACGTCGTTCTTTTGCATATAATAATACAGCAATAATATTATGTACAATAATATAATATAATTTTATTGTACGACTAACAAAACAAACGCATACAATGTTCCAAAGACAACTGCGCACGGTGATAACATCACGGTCGGAAAAACACGAATATTGTGATAAGATCGTTCGTATTATATAGTGTAACCGTGGTATACAAACACTCGGCGCATAGGTACATTTACCCAGCGACCATGTAATTCAGACAATAATTAAAGTCGTATACGTACGTATACGTTGTTCGTTTCGTAACACGACTTTGGCGGTTACAGTGTGGCCGGTTCGCTCGGAGGGACACCACACACACGCAATAATACGTATACATACTATTATTATTATTATTATTATTATTAATATGTCGTTCTGTATGTTCCTAGGACCTGTGTGGGAGGGAGATTATATAATATTATTGTCAGTGTTTAAAAAGGGGCATTTTATTTTATGTCTGTAACAGTAATGTAATAAAATGTACATTTTTTTCTTTTTTTTATATTCAAATAGACACTGGAAAATAAAGAAAAATACACTAAACTTAATCAGACGAAATTCGATTTTCATACAACAGTATATTATACCATATTGCAGTGTTCATCCATGTTACGAAATTATGAAAACTGACACAATTAATTTTGTATGAAAAATTAATCGTCTATACAATATTGAGGTAATAAACGTATATTATAATAATAAATTAATAACATATATAGCGTCTTATCTGTATGTATAGGTACATAATATATTAATATTTATAGAGCTTATAGTCAAAGCGACGAATATAGTGTGTTATAAAATATATGTACCTAACCTATGAATTACGATAAAAAAAAAAGAATAGAAAAAAAATTTCATAAGAGATAATATTATATTGATTAACGCGTGTAGGTATGAAATGCGGAAAACAATAATATCCATTACGTACGTGTAATTTACAAATATCTACATAATATTATATTATACCTCGAAATACCATTATAAGGATTTTTATTATCCTTATCTATATTCTACATAATTACATATTTTAATATTATGATAAAGTATATACGGAATGTTATAATAGTAAAATTCGTGAATAAATAGATTATGTCTGCACGTCCTGCATAATATAACATCGTGTTATCATTATCAGGAACGCGTATCGAATTTTTAATTTTTATCGTGTGTACCTAATAATAATAATAATAATAATAATAATAATATACGTTATAGATTATTTATGGTTAAGCTGGTTGTTCGGTTATACTTTATACTTACAATGTATGGTTATCGAAAAAAATTAAGAATTTCTGCGGGTAAAAAAAAAAAAAAAAAAAAAAAAAACTATATGGAGACGATAATAATGGAACGCAATTTGTACACCATATATTATATTTTTATTTTTTATACGAGTTATTTGCCTTTTTTTTATAACGACCGGAAACGTGTTAAGGTCTCCACACACTGCCGCGGTGGCGGTGGCGGTGGCGGTAGCGGTGGCGGTGGCGGTAAAATGATATACACGTATTTGATACTAGACCTACACACCGGCGCGGTGAAATCGGCGGTGAATATCGCGGTACATTACCGCGGCGGAAAATTGTGTCCGGACCAATTTCACCGCCGCGGTGACAGCTATATTATTATTATTATATTATATTAATATAATATCTATATGTATTTTTCCGTATATTATATTATAATTCTGCCAAAGTTTCATATAAGGTAATATACAGGGCTGGATTTGGGGGTGTGGTGGTACGCGGGGAGGGGGGGTTCCTCTTAGATTTTTTTTTAGCGTACCCCTACTATTTATTATATACATACAATGTATTTTGTATTTTTATTTAATATACAATGTATTTTGTAATAATAAACATTTAATTACAATTTGTGACTAAAAACCAATGATTTTAAATTTATAATACAATATTATATATTATATATTGTACATATGTCACCGCCACCGCCACCGCTGCGATGTGCGCGATCGTTACCGCCACCGCTACCGCCACCGCTACCGCTACCGCCACCGCCACCGCCACCGCGGCAGTGTGTGGAGACCTTTATGGCCAATACAGTTTCGTTTCAATAACATAAAAATAGCGATTAAAAATTTCTTCCATCGATCCATCGCACACACGACACACGATATAATAATAATAATAATAATAAATTATTATTATTATTATAATGTAATATACGACCAAAACGGAAGTTTTCCATACGAAACGTGTGCAGTTTCCGGCGGCAATATACGCAGCGGTCCGCAATCCGGTGGTTTTTTCTCTGCCGCAGCATCCTCGTTGCCTTGTCATCAATTTCCGAACGAGGCTTTTTCCATCCAACCGGTATTATCTCTATCTCGCTTTATCACTATAAATATATACACTCTCTACACGCGCATGCGTAGATGTTATATTATACATACGTGAACATAAAATAGTATACTAGATATAAATATTATTATATTTGATATAGGACGGCGACATCGACTGTTATTGGAAAATATTAAAATAACTTATTATAATTCAGGAATGGCCAACATCAATTGACTTGCGAGCCACATCAGAAAATTGCAACGTATTTAAGAGCAAAAAAAAAATTATTTTTTTTTAATGGGGATATTTTAACATTACACAATATTACATGTAAACGTCCAATTCATTCGACTTTTTATAATAGATTAAATTAAAATATAAAGGTATAGTAATAAAATGTTTAATAACGAGATAAATCCAGACTTCGAAAGCCTTACAATAAAATTCAAATTCATAAATTACATTTACCTAAATAAAAAAAAAATTAAATTAAAATTTTATTATTATTATATAATATGCCTTAATATTATCATTTATATATTATATTTATTTAATAAATATAATTTTTTTTTTTTTAATTAGTACAAAATTATTGAGTCTTTTAGAAATAAGTCGCGAGCGTTTCTATGATGTGGTTCGCGAGTCGCAGGTTGGCCACCCCTGTATAATATTATATTATCATAATGCGAATAACTGCTATCTGCATATACTATAATATTATAAATTAATGAATGTTTTTTTTTTTTTTTTTTTTTTTACAATATTATTAAACGCCGTCGACGGATCGTGATTTGATTTTGTGTACTGCGGACGAGAAAAAAAAATATTATATATATACTACAATAATATTATTATAGTCGTTGGCGAGGGGATTTTAAAATCTCGGCCGTATCCGTTTTACCGAATCGAGACTGTACGGGGGAAGAACGGAACAAGAATATACAATTATTATTTATATGTATATGGGGAAAAAAGCTGAATTATTTCCAGTTCGGACGACCGTTCTTATATATATGGAAACGCGATACACGAGACGTTCAATAAAAATTAATTTAACGTCGCCATGTGCACGAACCAGTATACGTATAAAGTATTATATTATTATATTTTATACAGACCCGTACGATATACCTACGTAGGCACACGTGCATTTTTTATATACCACGGTTATATTATATGAACTGTGCAAACACTAGTCATATATATAGTATAGTATATGTATATTATAAGTATATATACGCAGACCGAATATTGTAACAGCAGTGAGATTCTATATAATATAATATATCGACTCTCCTTGTCATATTATATATTTATTTATTTATTTTATGTCCTCGGATCGCTCGACGACCGACTGAATAATATTATCATCTCCTGTATCTACGTAAACAATATTTTATTATTTATAAATCCATCCATCTCGAGTTCTCATACTTCTTCCCTCGGTCCTAATTCCTACACCCCCGGATCCCCTTATCACGCGTATCTTCGTTGTTAGTTTATTACTTTCTATACCATTCGTGTTAACGTTAAAATGAAAAAAAATTTAAATCATCGAGCACTATATAATAATACCATTACAAAGATGATAGAATTTTGATTGAGAACCACTGTATTATGATGATACTTTAATAATAATATACTAAGGTCGGAAACGATGGCTGGGTATATAAAAGAGAAAAATGTTCCAAAACTAATTCCAAAAGTTATCATAAATTAATATAACGCGTTCTCCTATATAATATAATACGCCAGACGATTTGTTATAAAATCGTTAACTCCTAGGAAATTTTCGCAGATTTTTTTATCTCTCGAAACTAGAACGGACAAAAATATTGTACGCCATTCAACGAATTATCGCGGTTTACGTTTCTGTATTTATATATAATAATATATACAATAGACACGGAGGAAAGAAACATAAAAAAAAAAAACGGTGAAAATTCCATTAAAAATGTAAATATAATGTCACCGCGCATTATTTTAATGGAAACATTTCGAGCGTAATAAATGGTAGTCGCTGTTCGGGGCCGTTCGTGTTATATATATAAACGTATGAATTATTATAATTATATTATTACGGCGAGGAACATGCGTTTTCAATCAATATTTACATAAAATGACATTAAATCAATTATTATAGCAAACGTACGACGTACAATAAATAATACGCGAGTATAATATATATGAATTATTAAAAGAAATTACGTAGGTATTATATTATTATAAACGTATATTATTTATATACATACGAGTATAACCTATAAAGTTAATAACCGCGAGGAAATTGTGTGCGTTTTTATATACGCTTAGAGCAATATTATTTAACTTTTTTTTTTTTTTTAAATTTCCCCCCCCGTGTACCTATAATACGTTTTATAATATTATATACGTTACCACGGTATAAAACCGATATATTTAATGTGTAGTTGTTGAAATCGTTCGGACATTCATCATCGCTTCCATTTATAATAACTTTTGTGCGGACCGAACAAATTTATTATAATAACGCGAACACCGTATTATGGAAAATATAATACGCCATACGTGTAATAATAAATATAATGAGGTTTTAAGAAGAAAAAAAGAAACTACGCGTACCAAAAAATGAGATTAGGTATACCCGTACCTTGGTACATATTTTGTATTGATAATAAATATTTTGGTCGTGTAGTAAATTTATATTATTATTATTATATTTTTTTTCGTCCGGACAGACGTTACCACGTATAATACGACGAAGTCCGGCGGCGCCATGCCATATGTATTGTGTTATATTATTATATTTTATCATATAAATCTCACATCTACGTATACCTGCCCGTATACGTCGTGAATTCGTGATAAATCAGGAGGTATAATACGAGGGATATAATAGGATAGTAATCTTTGGACGGAGAAAAAAATTAATAATTTTGAGAATCTTTTGGAAATTGGGTCGGGAATTCGGGATTAAGAATAAAAAGGGACACGAGCGTTATGTGCATTAGGTATTATATTATTGTAAAAACGATATTTCTAAAACGAGAACCGAATAACGACGATTTCATTGTGTGTGCCCATACGTATTATACTTTATACATTATAATATTATATACGGTAGGTACGTATTCCATTGTGTTCCTTTTAACGCGTAAATTATTTTTAAATTTATAATAATAATAATATACAAGTGATAACAATATAACATATGATAATAATACATATCAGTGGGCAGTATAATATATAGATATTAATTATAATAAACGAAAAACGACACGAAGGACTGCCAACTGGCAACGATAAAACATTTATTATACTCGACTCGTCCGAAATCCGAGCGACCTCTCTCTATCTACAATCTACCTGGGGTCATTTCAATTAGGCGAAATGAAATAACATCGTTATGTTAATTTATATTATTATAACGTTAAATATAGCGAGCGTGGGTGTGGAAATTTATTGTTGTAAAAAAAAAAAAAAATAAATAAAAAAGAATTTATGATTTTGTTTTTGAACTCGCTATTTGATCGCATTATTATTTCACAAACGACATTTTTCGTCTTCGGAAATCACAAGGCCCGACGAAAAAATCATCATTGCTATCACAAATCACGAATAAGGATATATTTATTTTTTTCAATAATATTATCTTATCATATTTCAGTCGGTCGACTCGTCCCTCGTCTAGTCGTCTATATTCGTATTTTTTGTTGATAAAAGAGTAAGAATACATATTATAATATTTTGTTATGTTCAGATTTATGTTTTCCGCGTGTATACTCGTATATTATAATAATATTTAACGCGTAAATTGCGCCCGGAATGAAAAGTAATCTCGTGGGATTTATTTGAAATTTGAATAACATATACAGTTTTGCAGAATTTAATATATCGATTGTACCCATATGGAACGCACACATATATTATAATAATATTTATCGGATAAAATGACGTTATCGTGTTATCGCACGCGTGAAGGTGAAGTCTATAAGTACAAGAGTATATGCGCCTACGGAAACATGCAAGTAATATTCCATTTGACTTAACGTCCGTAATAAATGGTATTACTTATTGCGCTCGTTTCTCGGCGTTCTGCTCGGCGTGTATAATAATATTACCCTCGTTTATAGCCTATATAAAGACTCGCGATGACGGGCGTTATGAAGTAATTATTTCCTCTAGGTACCTAAAATATGAAATAAATTATTATTATTATCATTATTATTATCATCATTATTATTATTATCATCATTATTATTATCATTATTATTATTATCATTATTAAATTGTATATCGCATTTTTATGCTCGCGTATATCGTATAATGTGTGTTTGGAAAATAATAATCGGTCCGTCGCGTATATATTTACGAATATAATAATTTATGTACCCGGTTCACGTACATTTGTTTGGATAAAATATTTGAATATCGTTAAAAAATCCAATTAAGTATACGCGGACAAAACAAAATGCGTATTATACGTATAACAATATTATATATGGCTTATATATGATAATAATAATAATAATAATAATAATAATAATAATAATATGAATTCCATTAATGGGGTGAGACGGTTAAACCCTTAAAACTGCAGAGTGAAATATAATTGGATACCTATTATAGGTTTTGATATTTATTTCTAATTATCATATACGATGTATTATTATGGCGTGGTCTTCAGGGGCGAGAAGGTATAAACCTATATCTATTACCTGGTATCACGTGGTTTAATATATGAAGTATGTAGTACCTATGTACTTATATTATATCAAGGAGAAAAAAATAAAATAATCTCTCGGATTCCGAGAACGATACGCCATAACGCGTTAATGAGTATATTATGATCGTTATAATTAATTGCACGGGGATGAAATCGTTTGGTTCGGTGGAGAACTCGCTGCAGTATACCGCGGTATATACGAAAATAGATTCGTGTGCGAACAACAACGAGGAAAACGGCCATTTCGGCGGGTCCCTGCGGAGGTAATTTATCGTTATTGGCACGGACGTTTTAACGACCGGCGTTTTTAAAAATGTCGGAGAGGAGGGGGGAAATGGCAAAAAAATGAAAAAAGATAATCGCCGTAATCGACGCTTTTGTTCTTCGTTTTCTCAAACCGTTCTCCCGGGGAAATTCTCTTTCACCATCATATTATACATAACATAATAATAAATATCATATTTATAATATAGTCGTGCGTGCGTTTGTATTACTATTACTTATGATATAATATTATAATACGTTTTTCACGTGCGTATTATTATTTTATTCGTTCGGGCCCTTTCAGCTCTCTCGTTCTCTTTCAATTCGTTGGCGCGTATAATAATACACGTTCGAGATTCGAGTGGCTCGTTGTCGCAGCGCGCACAAAAAAATAAAATAAAATAAACACGAGTGGAAGGTCTTTCAAGTAGGCATATTATACATATACAATATATTTTTATTATTATTATTATTATTATTATTATTATTATTATTCCAAAGAGCATACGATAATATTATAATCTAAACAGCTGATGTATTATACCGCGTGGACCGGTGCTATGATGCTCTCGTGACGGGGATGAAAATATGAGATAATATTATTATTATGTACGTTGGGAAGGACTTTTGTAGCAGCGAAGTACGCGAGTGCCGCGCGAGGTAATTTCGAAGAAAATATAATAAAAGTTAATAATAATAATGCCGCGGAGTGTGACCCGCGAATAATAATATCGTTATTATATTCTTTGAAATTTTGTTCGCGATTCGAGTTATGAAATTTGCCCAAGATTACGACCGACCTAGGTTTAAATTCATAAAAATAAACTATGTGTAGGTATATACCCGAACTGCGGTATAGGCGGAATAAAAAACCTATTATTATTATGATTATAATATTAATATACGTCTGACGAGAAAGAATGATATGGACAGATATTATACGAATATTATAAGTTCTGTTTTATTTTTATTACGAATAATATACGTATACGCATCGTGTAATATAAAATATAATATAAGACATAATAATACGTAACGAATTCTCAGCAGCTGTTTGGTATTATATATATGTATTTATATGAGAAAAAACGATAATGATCATATTGTTATTGTCATTTCGATTTTCCAGCTAATTTGTGAACAAAAATGGCAATCTTTCGAGATATTATTCCGCGTACGAATGTAATAATAACAATATTATTATCTAGTCATTATACCTACTTATTTTGTTATTGATATGGTGATAACATATCTACTATTATCTATTATCTATATAATATAATCACAGTTTTTTATGATATATTATGAAAAATGACAAATAATTTGACTTTTTTTTCCTTCACCCGTATACGGCTGTAGAACAGTTTTTATAATGACGAAATCGACGGAGAGTCGGAAAACTGCAGTAAAACGTGTGCATAATATGACGAATATCGTTGCGTTTCGCGTGATTTTATATTCACAAGGTTAGTACGTGTATAATATACTTTATTTCGTTTCCCATATTATTCTATTCTCTTTGAATTAATTACGCCTGTGTTTTAATACTTTTGTACAGTGTGTGGATTTGAAGAAACCCTTTTATAATAAATCTGCAACAAAAAAAAAAAAAAAAAAAAAAATGTTCTTAAATAAAAAGTATATATACCTTTGATGTACACTGTATATATTACAAAAAATTTCTTTGGTCCCTCGACGGGTGTGTCTCTCCACGCCTCTCCCTGGAACCTGCACCGACAACAATAATAATAATTAATGAAATTCTGGAGGCCAACGTGTTAAGCTCGAGTAAAAATAAATTACAGTTTACACGATATATTTTCCGTCGCCGACGAATTTGTATAATAATGTTATGTAAAAGTTTTTAGGTTAGGTGCGTTTTATATTAAGCTTTTTCGCCCGTCTCCGTTTCCGTTTCGCGCGGTATTTATAAATGTAAAAAAAAAAAGAAAGAAAAAAAATGAGAAAAAATACGACTCGTATTAAAGTGTTTTATCGTTTTTTTTCGTCCGTCGCGCGCGTCATTTAAATGTATGCGGAAAACATTTTATGTACCGCGGCGAAAATAAATAGAGACAAACTAAAAGGGAACTGCGGGTTGCGAAAAATGTACAAAAAAAAAAAAATCTAACCGAGGGTTCTTCGAAACGGGCTATTATTATTTTTTTTTGTTTTTAACTGTTTTGACTGTTTACTGTGTATACTTTTTCCAGTGCATTATTATTATCATTTATTATTATTATTAATATTATTATTATTATTATTATTATTATTATTATTATTATTATTATTATTATCATCATTATTATTATTATTATTATTATTATTATTATTATCATCATTATTATCATTCTTGTTGTTACTATGTAATATTGTAACTTTTATGCACCCGACTGTAGATTTCCGACGAATATTATCTCTATACGACGTTTTGTCGGTCCGCCGAGAATATATTATACACATTATTTTATACAATAATATTTATGTACGCGCAAAGTATACAAAGCGTCGTCGTCCCTCGAGCGAATCCCGTTGGTAACGAAATTACAATACATTATTTACAAAAATAATAATATTATACGAGGACGTGCATTATATCGACAGGATTTAACGTTTTTTTTTTTTTTTTTTTTTTTTTAAAAAAAAACACAATAAATTATCGAATACTTTAGCAACGTACAACTATTATAATATATTAATGTAAGTATATAGAATTTACAAATAGATAAAAAATAAAATATTAAAATGAGACAATTTATGAAAGTCGTTAAATTTTATCGCGAAATCTTAAATCCGAACACTAGTGGTGGATTCCGAGGTCATCCGCAAAGATTATATGGATATGGATAGTTTTGATAATTTCAAGTCGCTCAAAAGTTATAATTTTGTAATGTGACCTAACGCCATGACATCAGTGTGGCCAGAAATTAATATTAAGAATCAGGAAACATAAGAATAGTAAAAAACGTTAACGGATTAAAAAACAATATAACAATTTAAGTATACTCTTATATATCGTCCTCGTTTTTGAATAATATGCAGACGGGTGATTTCGAAACTTAATTAGAGTTTTTTTTTCTTTAAATTTTAAGTATATAACAGATAAGAGTGTCGATTGATATACGCTCATGTTTGGTATTATATACGTGCTTTATATTATACTTTTAGCAAAATAATCGAAACAATTTATTGATAAAAAGAAAAACGATTTAAATATATTTATTATATTCATATCCGTATAGACTGCGTATAGTTTAATAGTACTTTCCTCAAACACCGATGCTAGCCAGCCAATAGCCTCTCATTGAACAATAAAATACCTATATATTATGTATTATATATGATGAATACGCTATAATAATACTCGACACTCGTACATGGGATCTCGTACAGTGCTCTCGAATAAGTGATGAGGGAATGGTTTGGGGGTACTTTTTTTTTTCTCTCTCTCTTTTTTTTTTTTTTTTTTTTTTTTTACGATTACAAATATTTCAGCGTAGGTATACGCACCCCTTTCTGTAAAATAATATGTATATAATTGATAAAATGTCAATTCATTTCGCGGGTCTTGGCAGGCAGCAGAAGGGGGAGACGAACACTGCTCTTAATTCCATTTTATGTTACCCTATATATTATATATATATATAAATAGGTATATAAAGGTATTAAAGGTATGCCAAGGGACTGCTCTGCTATGGATATCCGTTTTGTATATAGAATACGCGTTCCATCGAATAACTCTACACAGTACAATATTATATTTTATAATATTGTCGAAAGAATGTAACGAAATACGCGTATCTGAAATTCCCGACGACGACCATATGATATAATATATGAAATAAACCCATTTCACATTATAAACGTATAATATAATATATAATATATATATATATATATATAATATATTATATACACGTATAGTCACTCTCAAGTCTCAACCTTCAACGATAAAACACATCGCAGGACTGTATGCAGGAATTTCGCCGTTTTCAATGTTATTTATACGTTGTATTCGCTTCGCACCCCCTTCAAGGATCGTCCTGTATAATATCATATTAATTTATTATATTATATTAGTAAGTATTAGGTCCGACAAGTTCCGGGGTACTTCGTCTTTGTGCGGTGATTTTGGATTTTCGTTATTATTATAATATTATTACCATAGAGTATACGCTGCAACAGCAAATGGCTCGGAGGATTTTTATTTCCTTTTGTCATCACCCACGTTATTTTTATAAGTACGCGTATATATAACATAATATATATATATTACGCATCATTATAACCGAAACCTTCTGTATAATATATTATTATTATTATTATTATTATTATTATTATTATTATTATTATTATTATTATTATTATTGTGTTTGATATATAACTACGACAATAATAATAATAATAATAATAATAAATATATGAGTAATATATTATTTTTTTTTTACGTTTTCCAATGCATCATACCATACACATCATCATATCTTATAAAGTCATGCGTCTATACACGTATTATTGACGAGTTTTAATAATAATATTATAATTGTTATTTTTTCTTCGAGATTTTCCATTTGGTCGCTATACAAATATGGACGCGTCCGTTCAATTCTAGGCCGATCCAACTGCTCGGGTTCCATCTGCTGCTGTTGCAGAAAGAGCGTACAAAGCACAATATAATATAATCGATCATCGCTTCTCATAACGTATATAATTATTATATACTCCATCGTTTATCTGTTTTGCTACATATAAGTCTCTTTCCCTTTAATTTCGCAGAAATGCGTTTTTCCACGTCTTTTTTTTTTTTATTCTCATCGGTTCGTTTCTCGATTTGTATTCAATCCGATATGGATAGTCGTTCAAAATATTCATATTAATAAATATCGTATAGGCTATTTAATTTCAGTAATATAATATAAGATTGTAAGACATATGGAATATTTACGACTCAGATTTTTGTTCGAGCTAAAATCCTATCAATTATTTTAATAATACTTATAATAATAACTCATAATAGAACACAACGCGGATTCATTATCATAATTTATGATTAAAATCGTGTTATATAATATACTAAAATGATTATATAATTTTGATATCTTATCCCATCAGAAATCGAACCTCGATGGGGTTTTATGTCCATTATACGTAATTTAATTTATAGTTTATATTCATTTTGTTATCATATTATAATAATATAATGCCTCTATTCGATAATATTATCCGTATATATAAGATACAAATCTAAGCCTTTCCCAAATTATAATACACAAATACACAATTATAATGTAAATATAACTGGGAATTATTTTATTTTTAAAAATGCATTGTGTTCGTTCTGTATGTTATGTAATGTTATAGTTATATTGTGAATATTTTGATTAGAAAAAACTCTGATCTGTTATATATATAAATATATTTTTTTTACGATGTTTTATTTTTTTTTAAAAAACTGCATTACGTGAACGGACACGTACCCAATTTACTAACTGCATTTATATAATATCGTGTGTATTATATACCCTTTATTGTTGCAACGCGTTTATTTACGAGGTCGTTAATATTACTAAATTTTCGTGTTTCCTTTCTTTTTATTACCTTTTTTTTTATTATTATTTCATTATTTTTATCTCTTTTATGGAATTTTTATCCGGCCTACCCACGTTAGATATAGTTTATAACATATATATATTGTATATACATCCGCCTAATCATTAATTAACATAATTATTATCTTTACGGTTTTATCTCGCTTCGAATTATGGGCGACAATAAATTTTTTTTTAATTTTATTGCGTATTATTTAATTATATTTTTTTTATTAATTCCCTAGCGTCTTATAAAGACATCTATACGAGCATCGACTGGAAAATATAATACGAGTGATTATGTTATCAGTACTATAATCATGAACTCATGATGGATACGATTTCTGGCACAAACGTCGTTTTTCATTATTGCGTCGAACACACAATATATAATAATATCGTATTATAATTTATATAATATATTATGATGTACAGATACCATTACCGTATACACGGTTACGTGTATACCATACGTCCTCTAAACACGGATAAAAATTATAAAAAAAAAATTACCCTTATACGTCGTAGTTATATTATCATCCCCCCTACCGCGTAAACACATTATTGTGTAACTCGTGTTATATTCATGCGTTATGTATATATTATTGTATTTATGTATTATATACGAATCGTGGATTGTGCAGCTGCGCAAAGTGGAAAACGTCTATTATTTTAACGAGTTTAATCACGGTTTGAAAAAAAAAAATATCGGAATATATAATTATTATTTAAACGTTTCGTTTAGATTTTTTACGTATTTTTTTTTTTTCGACCTCACTTCGTACGCCGTTTATTATATTATACGTATTTATACATGGCGAATCATCGAAATATAATATAATTGTCTTGGAACATAAAAATATAACCTTAAAATATATTTGTTATTTTTGTCTCTTTGACTCGATCGAATAAAAAAAAAAAAAAAAAAATCTCGACTCGAATCAAGTATACGATATAATATACGAGTCGGTTAGGTTAGGTTATATTATTGCAGTTCGTATACGTGTATTTATTAAATTGGCACGATAGGATCCCGGACGTTTTTTCGGCAAGTTTTATCGCGCCCGTGCACGTAAATCGCCGAGATTTATATACGCCGTCGGGCAACTGGTTATATGTACATATAATATATTATCATAATGTACCTATACGTGGGGAGAGGACGAACGAAGGGGGAAAAAAATCTCACTTACACGCGCTCGTAATGATATACGATAAATAAAATAAAAACCTTTTAACCCTCTCCCCGCGGCTTCTTTATACAATATAACCCCTTCGTCCCGTTGCACACTTGTTCGGCGCGTGCATGCGTATCCACCCCGCGCCGCAACGCATTTATTTTATATATACCTATATATAGGTATAGCCGGTATAAACCAGTACGCGACCATTCCGGTCCATTATATTATATATATGTTATATTATTATATTTTATTGTCTCTATGGCGTACGTGCGTGCGCGTGCGTGTAATAATAATATATATATGTATATAAGACCTTTCGTTTCCACGCACATCACTATAAATATTGCGCCTTGCCGCGTCGTTACCGCGTCCGCGCTCGCGATAAATCGATTAAATAATTTCCGTTCCGTCTCTGCGGCGGACCATATACTCGTACTTCGGTATATATGGTATATTATGGTTATAGGTAGACGCGCTCGCGTGTACTTTACGCACACACACGCAGACACAAAATAATATATTGTATATTTCTCGTTGACGGCGGCAAAATAGCTACTATATATATAATATATATATATATATATATATATATATATATATAAACGGGAAGGGCTGGAAACGCATTAATATAAAACGTTTCTCATTCGTTTGTTATATACGTATAGGTATATATGTACTCACAGGGTCGAAAAACTCGTCATCAATCTATTTATATATATATATGTTATTGTGAAGGGGAGCCGCCTTAAATTATGTCCGTTTTTTTTCTTCTGCGTTTCGGGCATCATCAACACAAATGACTGTATATTATGTTATATATATATGGATATATACGTGAAGTACCTATACGTAAAAAGTCCAGAAGACCAAAGAAACACTGTGGAAAACGAGCGATTTCCAAAATGGCGGCAACAAATTTTGTAATAAATATTTATCAAAAATAATTATAACTAATACTATCTCGTGTTATTCCATCAAAGTCTGCGAGAAAATTATCTTTCCACGTCGGAGGAGGTACTTATAACGATCAAAGGAACGTTGTGGGCAACAATCAAGCACGTACAAGAAAGAAATTTCTTGGGGGGGACGAGGAGAGATGAACCCATGAAACCCCCATTCGTATATACGTGCAATATTGTTCTGATTTGTTTTTTCTTCGGCAATTTTTTCGTCGACATTTTCATACATCACGCGATAAACGTGATAATATTAGTAAAACGTGGTCGTGATGTGGACTTTTTCATTTTTTCTTGGTCCGAACCGGCTGCAAGTTTTTTTACAGTGTTGCCAAATTTGTTGGAAACGATATTTTCGAAATTGTTGACAACGTTTCTTCGGCCTGGATGCCTTGACCTTAAGAGTCCTGCAGAAATATTTATTTCGCGACCGTAGTTAAAAATGAAACGGGAATATCGTAAAACATTTGAATTCATTTCGATATAATTGGAATAATACTAATATGCGCATAAATTATGTTTTTAAACTGTAATGCTTACTACTCGTATATGAAATGTTAGTATACCTCTATACATATTACATTTTAGAGTTAAAGAAAATCAAATAATTACGAATTTATTAAATGTAAATAAAATTATTTTGTGTTGTAAGTACGTATACGGCGTGTCGCTTTGTATTGTAAGCACGTTCGTTTCTCGCCGGTTCCTCCGCAGCAGCTCTCTCTCTCTCTCTCTCTCTCTCTCTCTCTCTCTCTCTTCCTCTTCTTCCGTCTCTCTTTCTCTCGAACCAAAATAATTATATTACATATTATTATTTTCCGTGCCCCCTAACGAAACGCCATTCAAAATATGCCATATTCATACTTATACAAATATTATACACCCGTATACGACGAGACACGAGCGGATTCGGACGACGGCAGCATGACAATCGTTTTTTTTTTTTTTGTACACGGCCGTCGGGCACAATAATAGCGGTCGGTCGGTCGGACCTCGGTACTTATTTATGTATAAATAATAATATATTATATTATATATATACACAACCATCTGTTTTCGTACATACATAGTACCTATATAATATAATATAATATAATATATTATATTTCTTACTTTGGTTCCAGCGACCTTTAATTTTGTACAGGTATATACCAATACTAGAGAGTGTATGTATAGTATACCATTATATACCACGGTTCTTGTTATCCAAACACCGACCATACAAATATAATGTATATACAGAGGTATACACAGAAGATGGACGCGGTCACCCGGTTGAATTGACACGGTCCAACGTTATTATATACATAATATGGATTACAATTTATACAGGTACCATGGCTATAATGTATGAACTCACTGCGATAAGGGGGAAAAATATAATATACGTATATATAAATAGGGTGTAACTGGTCGCACCGCTATACACGTCAATTCGTTGATGGCGAGCAGTGCCGCAATTACCGAGGGGGCGAGCCGGGCAAAGCCCTGCTAAAAGGGTACTATATTATAAATACAGGGGCACATTCTTAATTTTACTATATTTTAATATTTGTATAATTTGATCTATGAAAGTATGAATATTATTTCATTAATAACAAAATTATTTTCAAAAATGAGTTTATTTTATACTTTATATAAAAATTTCCGATATTATTGGAAAATGAATAATCGCTATTCTATGTTATTAAAAATAAAATTTGAAGACATAGAATAATTCTGAAGCTTTCCTCCATGAATTAATAATGCATAATAATTGATATAATTATAATATAAATATATTAATATATTATAAATTATTTTATTCACGGGCGTACTGTGTGCGCACTACTAACGTGTAATTTCATTTATAGATCTATGTGTTATACTGTTTTATATAAAAATATTTCTATGGTCATTTCCTAATTTATAGATACAATTTTACTTACTTTTATCTAATATTTAAAATAAATTAAAAGTAAAAATATATTATTATATATTTATATTAATGTGTGATGTAAATGTTTTCATTATATTATACCTAAATATATAATATATACCTAGTTATAATTGTATAAAAATAATTATTGTACGTAATAAAATACAAAAATATGTCGACTAATAACAAGTCTAAATAACAGTTAAGTGGCTACTGTAAGCGAAAAATAAAAGAAAAGAAAGATCTTGAATTAAAAAAATTAAAGGATCAATGGATGCGTTTATAAAAAAGAAAACTGTGGATACCGGTATGTAATATTAATATAGTATATTATTATAATATGTTTTTCTATTTTATAATTTTTAGATCAGATTGATCTTTAATAATAAATAATAATTTGTTATAATTTATAAATACAATATTATAAGTAATTTAATGTCTAAGTATAAGTATATAAGTATAACTAATATTATAGTTTTAGGTTTTTTTTTTTGTAATATATATTTTAGGTACCTTACCTAATTAATAGTGTATAGGTACATTAAAATATATTTTCATAATTATTTAGTATATTATGTAATTGAATGTAATGAAATATTATGTTATATTGTTATTTAAATACTGTATACCATGTAAATCAACAGGTTATAATAGGTATATATATTTATATATATTTTGTAGAAAACTTAGGGCACTAAAATTTTGGTCGCCCTGGAGCCTAAAAATTCTAATTGCGGCACTGATGGCGAGGGTAGTTATATACATACAGAAAAGAAAAATGATTATTTTTTTTAAAAAAAATAAATGATTAGTTATTTTTTAGAGACGAATAATAATAATAATTATTGGCAATGGAACGAACCGCAAACGCACACTATAACCGAGGTATAAACGTAAAATATAATATAATATATACGAATTATAATATATTAATATATTATACATATTTTATAATAATTTTTATTACGGAGAGAAGTATAAACGATTTTAACTCGTAAATACGTTTACTTATACGCATAATTTCGTAATAATTATTCATAAAAGTTTACGTTTTAAAATATTATATTATTCGAGATTTTCCATATTATAATACGTTTTAATATATAAATAATATTTAAATAATTATAAGGTATATATTATTATTATTATACGATATTAAATGAAATCTGACTTGCTTTTTTTGTTTCGTTACATAATAATTATGTAAAATAAATTTCAAGATAATTATTATCTTAAAATTTATTTTTTATGATTTTGCTGCGAAACACTAATATCTTATATAAATTAATTAAAATTTTTTTTTTAAACGTAATATCATATTAAATATATTATATTATATAGGTTATGTTTATTTATATACTTACTTTATAACTTATATAAATATATACTTATATTTATAAACGACGACACGCATATATTATTATATACACGTGTTTTTTGTTTTTTGTATAATAATTTATATATATATATTATAATATCGTATTTCTATTCGTACATATACGGGGATTATTATTATCACGTGTGTGTGTAGCTATAATATATGTTTTTAATTAAAAAAAAAAAAAAAAAAAATTAGAATACCTTATCATATTTTAATATCTATCATTTCGTTCCGTATTAGGAATTTTAATATGCGCTCGTATACCTAACTCGTATATAATACGCATTATTAGATGTACCTACATAATATATACGTTCAATATGTCTTGATCTTGAATATATTATTATTATTATTATTCGTGAAGGTTGATAACAACCGATCGTGTGCACGTAATAATATCATATGCCTATTCGTTTAATAAAAATATATTGTGTAGTCTCGAACGTACATTTATATTATTTATATTGTATATTATATACGCACATTAACCCGGGTGAACGTACCTCTTATATGTAAAATAGTAAAATGTCAAAAGTATACGAGTTGTCGAGTTATACGACTATTGTTGTATCTGCGTATAATATCATATAATATAATACGTCGTATATAATATATATAGGAATACTTATATAGAATTTCGAGACAATTATATTCTTATCTATTATAATATAATATCGCGTTTTTACTATCACTCTGTATGTGTTATAAATAAAATATACTTTGTAAATTATTATTATCGTTTGTTATGGGCGCGTCTGGGACGAGGAACGAAAAAATTAACTCAACGCGTCGATCATTATTCATGGCTTCATGCTAAAGATATACGTATAATATATTATATTATTCCCGATACAATCCAACATAATATTATATTTTCGTGTTATATTGATATTAATGAATATTTACATAATACCTAGTTTATCGTGTGATAAGAGAAAAAAAAAAGAGTTTTTCGATTTATTTGTTTTTCACTTTGAAATATCGCGTTATATGCAGGTACGCCATTTATCTTATTTATTATTATTATTATTTTTTTTTTTTACCCTCTACCATTGGCGATAACAATAATTTGGTCGATTTCCGACGGTTTAAAACACGTGGTTTAAAATAGAATCAATTTTTTTTTTTTTTTTTTTTTTTTTAAAAAGCCTTCACTACGATATTATTCTTGCAGTATATCGTATAAAATAAACTATAACATGATATGGAGTTATATATAGACCTTTTTCGAGTTTCGACGAACAAAAGAGGTCGAAAAAACTTTTAAACGTCCAGGCTAAACATTATTTTAATTTCGTTACTTTTCTCGTATATTATAAACTATACCCCCGCATTGGTCATCCGCGCGACCCGATTACTAAATACATAATTATATTAAACGTACGATATTTTTCGATTCCAAGGGTATATTTTTTTACCCCCGTACCGAATTATCTCTCTCTCTCTCTATACGTATTTACGTATTATAGGACAATGAAAATATTATTATAAAGTAAAAATACATAACTATATAAACCGCACGAAAGAAAAGGTTGTATAATGCAAAACGAGGAAAAAAATAAAAAAAATAAAAAATATACCGCTTTAAAAATATACGAAAAAACTTTCTATATACTCGGCGATTTAACATTTAAATTTGACGTGTATTGTATATAAACTCGTATATATATATATATATATATATACGTTATTATTATTTATTATTATTATTATTACTTTTATATATGTGGCGCCTTTATGTACGCGCGGCTATTCTCCTTTATTATATTTATATTATATTATCGATCGCGCCATATTTATTATTATTTTTTTTTTTTTTATCATAAATTGACATTAGTTAAATTTTTTATACGGGTTGTGCTCCCTTCGGCCAACTTCGTATAATAATAATAATAATAATAATAATAATTATAATACGATGACGTAGTTCGCGTAAATATTCCATGTGTATAAATTCAAATATTATTAATATATTGTAGGTAGGTAGTCGATATTATTAAAATCCAATATATTATTTTATCGATTAAAAAACACGTTTTGTACCCTAACCTATAATATATTACAACGACTAATCAAACTAATACTAATGTCAGTTTTTCATGTATAATATACCATTCGATAATAATATAATAATATGTACTCGTATATTCACAGATATTGGTCAAGGAGAATGTATATTATTATAATATATATATATGTATTATAAACGGGTTTTCGGGAAAAAACTATACGTATATATTATTATTATACATACCTACTTGTATCTATAATTACGGAAGTCGTTTATATTTAATTTTTGCCTGGTAGTTAATAGTTATATATAATATATTATATTATTATTTTATTATCATCTATTTTTACGCGTTTGATTTGGGTGGCTTAATCGAGATATAATAACGTTTTTTTTTTTTTTTTGCCAAATATTATAGAATAATATAATAATAAACATTATTAAAAAATATTTAAATAACAAAATTGTGAAAAAATATCGTAAAATTACTATATAATATATCGGGATAAAAAAAATAAGGAAATAGTGTTTTGATTATTTATTTTTTATTATAATAATTAATAATAATATAATCGGAATAATTGGGATTTAAATTATTTTCGTTCGCTTTTGACAAATATAATTTTTTTTTTTTTAGTATTTACGTTTCATATGATATATACATATCATATTTTTACACTGCCACAATGACTCGTACTATGAGTATAATACCGCAATAATAATAATAATAATATATCATTTTAATAGCGTTAAGTATTCAAATTGATTCGAAAGTCGTAACGCGTGTGTGATGTAATATAACACTTAGATTTCAAATCGGATTAAATATTTAAATAAGTGTATATATATATATATATATATTATTATATTATATATTAAAATATATAACGCAAGGATAAGAGTATTTAGAATTTTAATTATGTTTTTCTCGAGTCATTTCTGACGATGCGGTTCAAAACGGTTTTTATTATATTAACATAATATTATATGGTGTGTCCACATTTCCACATCATGCGCTGTGACGATACGTTTAGAAATCGCGTATTTACTTATTTTCTTCTATAATATAATAATATCGTATCTACTAATATTTTAATAACACCTATATGTTATTTTTAAATATATTTAAACATTATTATTATTATTATTTGGCCGCCGGGTTAAAATAATATACGCGGAATCGACGTGGAAGAGAGTCACTCGTCTCGTTCGACTACAGTTTAAACTTTAAACGTACCGTGATAACGTTATAATTATTATCAAATTATATAAACTGTTTCGAGTCACATTTTTAAGGCCGGTAATTATAAATCTATCCAAGTCGCGGACCGGATAGCTAGAGCTTTTTCTAACAGTTGGCAAACGTATACGTTTTTATTATGTACCTATACCTATATAAACGTATAAATTTGAGATTTCTCACGGACGTTCCTTCTCTGTACCTACATATAAAATATACAATGATAATATAATATACGAGTACACATATTATGTATAGGATGTAAAAATTCGACACGGACCGTATCGCGTATATAAGTTATATATTATAACCCTTTCTCCTTTATACGCAAATGATGTGTTTGTACAGCGAGATTTATAATATTATATTATATTATATGTGGAAAAAAATAAAAAGTCACGATAACAATAATATAATAATATGTACATAAACGGTAAAAGAAAAGGGCACAAAAATCGACCCGCGTTTAAATTTTATTATATAACGCATTGTATCGTATTATATTTATAATATTACGTACAAAGTGTAGGTATAAGACTTTTGTATAGTATTATACGAGATAGGTATTATATTATGTAGTTTTATTATTATATTACGAGTATTATACTCGTATACGTATGGGTGCTTATAATATATATAATGAAACGAGTGTTTCAAAAACATGGCCGACGGTGGTATCGACGGCGGCGCCATGTCCGATTGTCGACGTCTGTCCATCCATCAATATTATATTATATAATATTTATAATATGTATGTAGGTATATGATATATAACAAGGTTAGGTCGGGTAAATAATATGATTGAAAAAAAAGCGGTATAAACCTTTAAAAAACTACCCGTTATATTGTTATACATTTTTTTATAATATAACAATGCCATCTGCAGCTTTTATTTAATATTTTTGCGAGCATTAATCCTTTTCGATTTCGTAAATTATGATTTACGCCGGAAAATCTATATGTATCATATAGGGATTATTGTTTGGGGTCTTCCGTCCTCGAAAAGACGCACCGATACTTTTAGCAAAAATAACTGACCGTTCAAAAGTATTTCTTTATATAGTTTTCATGAAACTAAAACAATCGAATATTTATTACTTTTTCGGTACTTTTTCGGTGTGCCGTGAGAATAAACCATTATTATAATATTATACACGTTTAACGAATTGAAATGATTTTGAACTGTACAAATTGATATATTTTGGTATTATAAATTATAATACACCTATATCGATATGAAAATTAAAATTGTATGTAAATTAATCATTTTCATTTTAATTGTTATAATTAATTTAAATTCCATATTGGAAATGTATAACGTAAAATTAATATTATAATAATATTCGTATGAGAATTTCTTTAAAGTATTATCATTATATAATATTTACTATATAGTATATATATATACATTTTATTGTTTTTATTATATTATATATGCATAACGTTTTATCGGAATTATGAACTATATATATTATTGTGTATTATATAATATTTACGATTTATGACCTGGTCATTACTTGTAAATTGTATAGGCAATTATTATTATTATTTTTTTATAATAATATTAGGTCCTTCATCTAGACTCATGAAGTCATGACTCACTATCAAACCAAAAAAAAAAATATAATATGATTATTGACAGTTTTTATTTTAATTCGAAGAAATACGAATATATAATTAAATTTATAATAGGTACTTATACAAATATATATATATATGCAATAATACGCATTTTTATATGACTCTATATTATATTTTAATTTTTTCAATAAATATATATTTTTTCGTTATTTTCCAGATTTAAGTATACAGGTACAATATATAATATTATAGCTTTTACGTTTACCCATCATAATATACCGATTATTATTATTAATATCGGAGGCTACATGGCACATGTTCGTAAAAATTTAATAGACAACACAATATACGTGGCCGCCCACGCGATGGGCTCGCGACAATGCGGCTATACATACCTTTTAAACTGCATATTATTATTATTATATACCTTTACCTACCTGTATAATATAATATATACAGGGGGTTCGCGTGCTTGTATTATTAGCTCGACGTATATATATTCGGTATACCTTATTTATAAACTATATAATATATAATATGTAACTATATATTGTATACACACGATAATAATAATAATAATAATACCTGCGGGAAGAATCCATTAAGAAAATGGCTGTCAGGTTTTGTGCTGTGTGTGTTTGGGTCAGAGAAAATACCGACCGTGTGCAACTTGTGTATGTGTGTGTGTGTGTGTGTTACACGACCGTGTCAAAGAGGTAATCCGTCACGGTCTATACACGTAAAGATCTATATATGAATGTATGCGTGCGTGTATCTTTTGAACACAGATAAATCATCCCTGCCCCGCCATTACCACCACACCCTGTATATATATATACAGTCGAAATACCGTTTTACTCGCCTCCCCTCACTTCACTTTCGCCCTCCCCGTCTCAAAGGATGTGCTGCAGCTACCGAGTTGAATTTATTTTTTACCGCCCTCTACTACCCCTCTTCCTTGTCATCGTTTTTTTTTTTCCATATGAAAATCGATTTTTCATGAACACCATGAACTATAAATCCAATCCATCAAAACCAGCCTGCTCTGTTTAATATATATATATATATATATATATATATGTATGTATTAAATACAGTCGAGCGTGGCGTATATAATTGATATATCTACCTATATATAATATATACGAGTATATAAGTATGTATACCTACGTCTATTCCTATTATTGTTGTGACTTAGACGCTATATAATATACAGAACGATCAAAATTTTTTGTTACCAAACCGTCGTGATGCATTGTGTATAATATGATTTTTTAACGTTATTTCCATTCTTTTTGTACGACGCGCAATTCGGATCACCCTATATAAATAAATATATTATATATTATATACGTAGGTAAGTACGCGTCTATTCGTATAATACTATACGTACCTATATAATATATTATATACTATATAATACAACAATGCGCGGGTATATATAATATCGTATTTCTTTGAGACGGCGTGCGTATATAATTTCAATTTATTTTCAACGACCGGTTTCCAGCGACTTTTGAGTACCTACCTAGGTATAATATAATATCATGCATTCGTGCGTAATATAATTTGATAAAATATATTATATTCCGGTATATATATATACGTCAAACACGGTACATTTTGGTAACCATAATAATATCGGTTGTATCTTGTATTGCGGCTTATATATAATATAATATGTTACGCGGGCAAAGTTGAAATTCTGATATTGTGCGTACAATGACCGAACATTTTGGGCAAAGTAAGAAATATATTTTAAGACTACTTAGGTTATAGTTTTTAAACGATATGAAGTTTTTGAGTTTTTCAAAAAAAAACCCAAGTAGAATATACGAGTAGTTTTCAACTGTAGGGATAGTTCGCTTTGCCTGCCGGATTGGTTACTTCCTCAAGGGCCGTTTCGCACCACTTTTCGTGGGGACCAAAGGTTTTAAGACCTATACAGTGTAGATTTTTTTCGTAAGTTTCTCTAGCTAGAGCTCTCTACGTTTAGTCTACGTAGTGTACACAGCACCGAGAGCAGTCTAGACTCTAGAGGTACCTGTATCACAGAACAACCAGAATCCAGAAGGGACACTCTTTGAGAATTACAAAGGTTCTCATGAATTTTAAATTTAAAAAAATATAATGCAATAGCGAGATTGAATTATCGCGAAAGCACGTCAGATTTATTACGAGTAAAAGCGATTAAATGCGGTCGCAGATTCGTCTCGTGATCGAACCGAAGATATAATATAATATTGTATAATAATATTATGTTTATGCATCATGTGGGGTTGCAGCATCGGCAACATCGGTGCACCTCGCCGGCCGATTGCCATTACAATATATTATTATTATTATTATTATTATTATTATTATTATTATTATTATTATTTATTATAAAATATAATACGCTCCTCGCGGCGTACCTTATTGTTTTCGAGAACTCGTATAATATCATATATATAGGTACACGCATCATGCACAGGTGAAAATGCCGAAATCCCGACGGCAATAATAATTGTGTGTGTAGTATATACACGCGTAATATAATATTATATTATGGTACACAAGAATACACCGAGTATAATAATGAGTTACCCCCTAGGCGGAGGCGGCGGCGGCGTCCCGGTCGGGGGCTCGTATATTTATTTATATTGTTATATTATCGTAATTTTTTTTTCTTCGCGTCCAAAATGTAAGTATAAATCATTGCGCAATAATAATATTATGTATCGGATGATGGAGCAGCAAGAAAGAAAAAAAAGAAAAAAAAATAAACGTACGAGTATACTGCGGTATAATGTATTATAAATTCAAGTCTTCGCTCGCATATATTTTATTATCATTATTATTATTATTATTATCGTTATTATCATTATTGTTATCATTACGTTTCGAACACGCGCTTTTCGTTTTAACCCTCGCGTCGAAGTTTCTTCCCGGTCCAGATGACGCAGCCATACACGAGATAATAATATTATATAACTGCATCGTGTGCATCGGACGTTTGAATCGTTTGACCCGTAAACGTATATACAAAATACAAAAGAGGTTTTTGAACGATATAACTATCGCATTTAATATAACATGTTATGATAAAACTTTCACCGAGCGAAACGAAATGTCGTACTTTTTATACGCCTATATTCAACGCGCGTATACAGATAAAAATTTATTAGATTCGATAAATGTGGAAAAAAAAAATTGGAATCTCGTTTCGATCATATGCATACGGATTTGTCGTACGTTGTTGTATCGCATTGAAAGAAATCGTCGATATATAATAGAATATACAAACTATTATAATATGTATATTGTATACGATCGGAATTTCGTGATATCAAGAAATATTATTAAACGGACGTTATTTCCAAATATTTGAAATTTAAATTTCGATCGCTCTGTATATATGTAATATAAATATTTACATACACGCGCCGTCGTCGGTCGATGAAACTTATAAAAATCTCAGTTGTATATATTATTATTATACGTAAATATTAATTCGTAAGATTGAAATTTAGTGTTATACAAAAACGACAGAGATTACATTCATTTTTTTTTATATAATATTACACGCGTGTATTTTTTCAATATGTTATTTCCATTATCTACGCATAATATACGACATTATGATTACTCTGTATATATATATATATACGATATATTATTATATTTATGTATAATGTAATACGATGTATATACGATAAATATGACAGATCCGACGAGTCCGCGGCCGCATGACGTGGGCTCTATAGGTACGTACCTACACATCAACGTCAACGCGACTAGAATATACGAGATTAAATCACCGTATTAAATATGATTACGCGATATATTATACTACCCAACTATACAATAATAATAATAAGATTAATATATTATTTTATTATTATTATTATTATTATTATTATTATTATTATTATTATTATT
>JAIUCT010000010.1:867796-881123 GCA_021307375.1 Tetraneura akinire
TTATTATTATTATTATTATTATTATTATTATTATTATTATTATTATTACTATTATATTGGTCGAAAACATATTTTCGTTAATCGAAAGAACTAAAAGCGAGTTATTGTGATTATACGAATAACGAGGACTGCACCCGAATATAATATTATAATATATTATATACGAATTGATCGACGGTATAATAAAATAATAATAATTATATTATTGTAAAAATATGTAAATATAATATTACATTTCATTAGCTATAAACAACGTTAGAAAGGAAGAATATCATTTAGTATTATATACCAGCTAGTGCGAGAATCGAATAGAAATTTGATTTTAAATATATTACATAATCATAGGCGCCAGGTTTTGAAAATTCCATCATGGGGGCTGAACCTACTGATTTATCATAGTATCGTTGTCCGTCGATAACTTTTGAAATTTCACACCTCTCATTTTTATCTAAATGAATTAAAAACTTTAAAATATCATAAAATATCATAAAATTAATAATATAATAAAATTCATAATTCTTCTATGATTATTTATCATAAATACGATAATTTAATGTTGATAATCCTTTATTATATTTCTTTCCAATAAACTAATAGGGACTGGGCCCCGATTAAATAATATCATGGGGGGCTTTGGCTCCTCAGCCCCCCGCGTACTTGGCGCCAATATGTACATAATATTATACTTGTAACTGAATCGTGGTATACTTACGCGTGTACACAGTGTATTTTTTTTTTTTTTTTTTGAAAAAATATCATTTTTGGATACTTTCGGCGGCTTATAACCTAACCTTAAACACAACTATAATATATCACGTTATTATGTATTCGACGTAACTATATTAGTATTCCAAAATATACGATATCGTACATTTACAGGTGAGTAATATGATAACGTGCAGTATGCATACGTACTATGTAATATTATATATGTATTATTTATCGATATAAATATCTGAAAACTTGTTATTTATTTTAACATGCAAATATCGAAATGACGCCGCACGCAGGTTATTATAATAAATTATAATATTTTTATATCGTATACGTAAAATCCAACTGTTCGTATATCGTGGAGAAATAAACAAAAAAAAAATTCAACCGACGAGTTTTATTTATTTATTTTTTGTTTCCGTTATTTTATATAATAATATAATAATAATAATAATAATAATAATAATAATAATAATAATAATAATAATAATAATAATATACGTAATATACGATCACATTTATAGCCCATTTATAGGACGTATGTTATAGTAGATAAGGATTAACTGATAACAACAATGTAATTCCATATATATCGTTTTGGAACAATCGAAATATTACAAAATCGGCGGCGACATATTCATAATAACAATAATAATAATGCCAACCAACGAATACTGTTTTTTAACCTCCGTTCGTATATTTATTCAAAAACAATATTATTTTATATTTTATTAATATTAATAACTATATTATAATATTATGCTGTTCGTTTCGTATATTACACCAAACGTATTATGAATTTACGATATCGTATTCACATTATTTATACATTGCAATATACAATATATCATCGTAATATTGCGTTAATGGACGTCAAAAACAGTTATTTTTTTTTTTTAAAAAAACTTTGGATGATAATTCATAAGCACACACACACACACATTTATTATAATACACAGGACTTATTTGTCGTTATAACGCGTCAACCTATACACACGTTGTTATTATTACGTATTTTTTATCGTATAATTTCGACCTGGTATACGGTTATAGAAATATCGGTAAACGTGGTCATTACTTCATTAGGGTACGTATATATGAAATATATTATAATTCGTTATACCGAAATTAACGCTATACGGTTTTCATCAAGAACTCGGGCGTTTTAAATTTTAACGATTACTTTGACTATTTACTTTTTTTTTTATACATATATTTTATACGAGCTCCCATACTTTCCGTTCCGTATATAGCCTCAAACGACAACACCCCGGGGTCCGAACATGCGACACTTTAAATACTTTAAAAAGGATTAAAAATTTAATTGGTTTCGTGTTGAAACGAAATGGAAAAAAATTCTAAAAATTTAAATTTTCGAAATCGCGCGGTTTAATATTATATTATAATATTATACTGTATAATAAAACGTAAAAAAAATAAATAATAAACTCTCTTCTTTATAGTATTTATTACACCGGATTAAAATAATAATATTATTTTTCCACGTTTTTACGAGAATAAATAATATAATATAAAATTACGACATATTATAATAATTTTTTTTTTTTTATCCGTCCTGACAACGTATACGAGTATAATTTTATTTAATAAAGCATAATATTATTGTAAAATACTGCAGTGACGATAATGGACGCATTATTCATAGGTCACGGCACGTGCCGATATGATAAAGAGAAAAAAAAATGAAATTGTGTTTGAATGTCGTATGGAAATTTGAAATTCGTGTTTGAGAAATTGAAGAACGAAATGTGTAAAACGCGTTAGGTAATACGAAAAAAAGCATTTTTTTTTTTTTAATTTTTTATTAAAAAAAAAAAAAAATTATATTAATAAATATTACCACGATTTATTATTTTTCCGCGGGATGTAAAAAATAACGTCCGTGCATAATACGATATAATATTACATATTATACGTCTTTAGGCGGAAAAAGCGATATTTTATATTTTATACCCTTATTTAGATACTGCAGATACTGTAACAAATCAAGGAATGATAAAAAACACGCGCGTGTGTCGTCGTATATTGTAATATATATAATAATATTATCGTAACATGATATTTTTATACGTGTGATTACGGTTTAAATTTCACGCGAAAACCGTACGGGTTTATTTACATATTATTATCATAAAATTGGCTTGAGGACCGTTTATAATTTTCTCGGTCGCGTTCATTATTCGTTTCGTGCCACAATCCGTCGTGGCGATATTTATTATAATAATTAGGATAAATTAAAATATATTAAAAATGTTCAGGATTTCGGGACGTACAATATTATGCAATAATATTTATTATTAAATATATTATAATAATAATAAACGTTTGGACGTTTACAATTTTTAGATTTTTTTTTTTTTGAAACGTTTCTCATATTATATTTTTCAAATCGATCGTCATCCTGTCACGCGTTGCACCCTGTATGCGGTGTACACCCAACACTGAGTTATAGTCGTAATGTGTATTATTATATGGTGCATGAACGCGTTTTTCGATGATTTTTCAATGCGTTCCATACAACAATATTCTGGTCGCCTATTCACATATAATAATATATTATAATTTATATGCGTGACGAAAATAAAAGAACCGCGCTTCTGGTAAGTGCACAGAACCATACAATGCACACGTAAGACCTTTTCGGCGGATACATAATATTTGTACACGCTCACATTTATACAATGATGTAGAAAATAGAGAGAGAGAGAGTAAGAGAGAGAGAGGATTTACATATTATTATTATTATTATTATTATTATTATTATTATTATTATTATTATTATATATAAAGAAATTTCATCGCCGCTGCGACGAAAGAATATTATAATATTGTATTCTAACAAAGGAGCAAATGGGTTATTGATAAAGTTTAGAGCGTGTGGTGTGTAACGTTGCAAATAAAAGCGCCGCGCATACGTTCGAGTTCTGGCTGCTATTATTCACGCGTATATAATATAAATGTATACGTAGTGATCCGAACGACACGATTGCGTTTTTTTTTAACACGTTTAGAGTGTAAAATATATAGTATATTATATTTATAACGTCATATTATTATTATTATTATTTATTATTATTATTATTATTATTTTTTTTTTTTTTTATCATTTTTTATTATTATTATAAATTTTTCTAGACAGACTTATAAAATAATGTATTCCGATCCCTCTGTATATACCTATACACGACCCTTCTTATCGCGCGCGCGTTCTCTCCAGCTGCAGTTATATTTTCGCCTTTCGACGTCTACAACTAATATATAAGTCCGCGTAATGTGCGTGTTATACGATACTATATATAATATATATATGTGTGTGTGTGTACTTAAAGTGAGTATACATATTCGAGTGTAAGCGTACACTCGAGAGCCTCGAATAGTTCGTGTTAGCGTAAAATATCGTATTAATCCGTTATAAAGATTTAGTTGATGGTCTTTTTTTTTTTTCTTCTTTCTGTCACGTCGCGACTTCAACGAAATCCTGATTTTCATATTACACATTATACTTGCTGCTACTATTTCTACACACACACAAACACGCATAATATTATAAATTATTATAATAATTTAGTACCTACGTGACCGTGGACAAAATACCATATAATTATAATATGTATATTATGTGTATAACCTCAAATAAAATATATAATTATCGTGCTAATTATCGTACTTAATTATATTATATATTCTATTTTAATTATTTTAAGTTTTTTTGTTTTGTTTTTGTGGTAAAAAATTAAAACGACACGATTGTATAGAACTAGATAATACTATAACTACTACAGCCATATATTATACGTAATATTATTATTATTATTATTATTATTATTATTATTATTACTAGGTTTGTTATATACCATTTCTAACGCGACGGTCACGTATACCAATAAAATATGTATTGTACTTTTATTTTTATACCTGTATAATACGATACGAGAACGAGAGTGCATATTATATATACATTATAATACTGGTATGGAATTATCGGTATGTACTGTAATATTATTATATACCTACGCGTTATACTATACCACGGTCGTAGGTATAATGTATAATGTATAGTATACTATTATACACATAATATTATAATACATTTACCGTGGTATATATAGGTTATTATTATTTTGGCTTCGTTCCGTCTCCGCGTAGGTACAAGTAGAAGTAGTATATAATATGTAATATGGGTTTGCGGTTTAAAAGTGGAAAAATTACTATTGGACGTAGGCTGTAACTTACACGTATACATTTATATTACCAAGATAGACTACCATCATCATCATCGTTATCATCATCGTCGTTGTTGTCGTTTATACGTCGTAATAATACTATTACATTTTGCCATGTAGTTTTATAGTTTAGTCGTCGCGTTCGTGATGCGATTTGTCTTTTAACGTTTTTATTTATCTTTTTCTCCCTATATGGCCTATCCCCTTATAATAATAATATTTTTATTATTATTATTATCATTATTATTATTATTGACGAGGGTAAGACAAATCTCATTTACAGACTTCGCATCAGTAAATTATACATTTTAAGCCGTTTCCGGTAGCAAAATAGGAGTAAACAACGCATTTAAATATAAGTATAGAACGTTTATTATATAATATTATAATATTAAATTACTTGCGTTCCAAAGTTGTATTATAGAAGAAAAAAAAATATTAAATTACAATAATTATTTTATATACTCGCGTGTTTTCTTCTATTCAAACGTATATACAGCGTGCGGCAACGTTTATTTTATTCATTATTTTTTTAAACACTTTTGAACGCGTTTTTTTTTACCGAAAATCGCCGTTTTCCTGACGAAGAAAAAAAAAACATGTATTAACGAATGTTCTACACACAGCGTATTATTATTATTATTATTATTTCTTTTCGCGTCGAAAGTTTTTAATCACGAAGAAGAAAAAAGAATCCTTTGTTTTTTTATGAGCGATTTTAACGCACCGTATGTACGTATACGGTATATTATAATTTTGTAGTTTTCAAATTACGAACGCGTTATAAAACGTTTACTCTATTTTTTTATTTTATTTTTTCTATACATTGTGAGATAACGATTTCTTTGTCCGAAAATAAATCTCACGCGATAATCGTTTTTCTATAATATAATATATTAGTCTGATTTGTAATAGTAATATTTTAGTCAAATCCATTACCGTTTTATAACTATTTGTTTTTGAACCGTTTTTAAGTAATAATAATTAATATAATTATTATATTATCGCATATCTATAACCATAATAATATGTAGGTATACGATTTACAAAATAATAGGTAATAATATTGTTTATCGTCATCGTCATCCCTTTATATTATAATGTTTCGAAATTACGAGATTTAGATAGTTATATGTTATATCATATTGTTTTTTTTTTTTCACTAGCTGCTAAGTATCGTCCGTAAATCACACTCGCATATGGGTTTAATATTATTAATTATTATACTATACGTAACGACGATATTAGGATAATTTATTATCAAACGAGCAGCGTGTATACACACAATGGGCAATATATTATTTTCCCCGTCAGACTCGGATAACGTTCCGAATGGCGTGTTATGTATATAATGTATAAGCGTTCAGATTTCGGAATACTATATAATATATTCCAAATATTTTTTTTTTAAGTTTTCCAAATTATTCGGACTAAACTAAAAATAAAAACGATTCAAACAATTTCAAAACTTCAAAAGTATTTTAAGCTATAATTTTTTTTTCTTTTTGTGTATTATATTATTACAAAAATCATATTTATGAAACTTATATATATTAAAATAATAAAATATAGCATTTTTAAATCGTTAATTTTTTTTTCTTTAAAACGTTCAAAAGAATAAACACGAATTCCAACACATTTTGGCAATATATTATTTATTACATCACCGAAGAAACCAGGCATAAATATAATAAATTATATTATTATATTATAAAAAGAATAGACTATAGGTTCGTTTTGCAATTTCTGCTAAGATATTTTCGCACGTTTGTATATATTATTATATTATATATTACATGGAACGATACGTCGTGTGTGCATTGGAACACACATAACATGGCAATGGTTTTTGCACTTACTGGTTTGACATTTTTTCAAAAATCCACTCGGGAGGTCCTCGGCCATTGTCTCGAACGGGGATTTCTATATAATATATTATTATTATTATTATTATTATTATTATTATTATTATGTTTTCGTATCTCGAAGGGTTATTTCGGGTCGTTCGGCCGAGCTGTCAGCCCGGTGCTGCGAACGTCCGTCGCAAATAGCATACACGACATTATAATATTATATATAGGTATATGTATGTATTGTTGTATAAGACGTTCGCACCGTGTCGCATAAATTAAAATCTAAATACGTATATATAAAAAAAAACCTTTGATACGCTCTCTTAATGCGTTCTCGTTGTAAATGGGCCGTGAAAACGGGGAGCGAATACAAAAAAAAAAGTGCGGCTCGAGGACCAAGAGGAGACCCAAATTACCATATTTAATTTCGCCAGAATACACGCACACACACGCATTCAACCACGATAATACGTATGTAGGTATACGTTTTCGAAATACGAATCTTTCCTTGTTTTTATTTTAATTTTAATTTTTTTCCCCCCGTTTTCGTCATTTCGACGAATTTAATATAATTTAATATACCTATATGTGTTCTGTTTTTGACGCCGATTGCGCATATCGACTCCGCGCATGCGTATTATTATTATATTTACGGTCCGGGTGCGAGGATTAACTTTGACGATCTCGGGGAGATGATTTTCAAAATCCACTGGTGAGATTTATTTTTATAAAATTTAATTTATTTTTTGTCTATTTAGTTTATCGACAAGTCGTATGCGACAGTATTTTTTTTTTTTATCTGCTATATAGTTAATCATATAGTCGTCATCGTAATACCGTTACATCATCCGATAACACTCGCATATTATTATATGTAAAATGACGAAACTGGAAGCGGTTCCGCAGCAGTGTGCGTATACTCGAAAAATAATCGTACGATTATATTATATACGCCATTTTTTTTTATTATTATTATTTGCTTATATTGTGTATACGATAAAAATATATCAACATATTGATTATCGCGAATAACCCCGCTAACGGTATAAAAATAAAAAACTCGGAAAAATATGATAACGATATTTAATATTTTTCCTTTTTTTTTTTTTTTTTTTTTTTTTTTTTGAAAAATATTGGCATATCGCGTAACATACTCGTATAATACAAATGTATACATAAATATTTTAAAATATTATACGACCGAACGCGTTAAATTATTCGCCCCCAGATCCTGAAAATCCGCGACCGTGATTTATTTCAATATAATATTATTCGTATTATACTTCAAAACAGGACGCACTAAGACATATAGTTATATGTATAAAATAATATTATTATAAATAAAAAATTACGCGGACGCGTGGTTTTTGGAGCACACGACGACGGTCGACGGTTAAAAAACGTTAAAAATCGAGACTTTTGATTTTTGTTTAAAATGTTTTCGTCTCGTTCATCGGGGGCGCGAAGAAGCAGCAAACGTCATAATAATGTAAAATATTATTATATCATCTCACGTTTTTCATACAAGTCACGTAATTATTAAAAAAATATACATTTCAATGTTTGATTATTTTAAAAATAATACCTATCTATACTTATTACTAATTTGATTTAATTAATATAATTTTTAACGGTTTGTATGGTACCTACCTATCGATATATCATATACCGCGTATGCGGTATAACTAACGATAATATATTATTTATTTATTTCATGAATAATATTTTCGGAACGACATATAGTTTATTTTTACTCGGGTAATTAATCATTTAAATTTATTTCCGTACGAAATTCATTTCGGTCGTGGCTGAGCAAATATACGTATACAGATTTTTTAAGTACCTGCAAATAAACATTTATATAATACCATATATACCTATATATAGAATGTATATATTTATATATACATTTAAAACAAATATTTCCACGCGATTTTAATTCCGTTGATTGCGTGCTCCCGCGGTAAAATCCAATCGAAAAATTTTAATTTAAGTGTCGTATTAATAAAAAAAAAAAAAATTATATTAAAATCGATTTCTATTTTTTACCCTTTCTAGTTATTTGCGTCATATTTTTGAATAAATTATGTAATTATTTTTACGTTTCCTAATGATAATCATAGATTATAATGTATTTGCATAAAACGCCTATATAACAATATAATGTTTAAATATATAATTAGGATGTATATTTTAAAAAAAAAAAATTTAAATATTCTACAAAAATTACGATGAGGGAGTAAATCATGTATAATAAAATATGGAATTATAATATAATAATAAAGCGTATACAATAAGTCTATAAAGTTAAACGTGTAATCGAATTATATAATTCCTTATTGGATTATATATAGAAACAATTATTATTATAATAATATGCGATATTGCTTTTTTAATACCGCGTATTCGATCTGCGTATATAATTTTGATAAAATCGGATAATTTTTTAGTTTGATTTAATTCCCAATTTACCAAAATTTAAAAAAAACAGCGTTTAAGTTTAAAAATTAAAATTATAAAAGCGAATAAGTGTGTCCGTTTTTATTCTGCAAAAATGTAAAAGTATTGAATTAACATGTACAGAGAAGCCCGTGCAATTATCAATTTCGTATACGATTTAAATAATACGAAAAATACGTTTTCTGTTTTATGCCTTGCAGCAAATAATTAAAAATGAAAAAAAATTGATCTAAAAATCAATAAATCTATACGCGATATTTATGATTTAATAATTTCTATATATATTATAGGTAGGTACCTGTATAATAATATATTATCGACTATTGTTCGCTTTATCCTTGGAAAACCACCTCGCACGGTATACACGTATTATGTATTATGTATTTTGTACCTATATAATCATTTCGGAATAGAATATTAGTTTTTTTTTTTTTTTTTTGTTCCACGCCTGTATTTTATATTATAATAATATAACCAATGTATTATGTATTATAATACAACATAATAATACATTATTATAATAGTACAATATAAACGACCTACGTTACTGTAGTTACAATATATGTCATCTGGCACACACATAAATACGTTTCAACTGTATAATACCGATAGTAAAACCCGGTATAGTATTTAATGTATATACGAAATTCAAAATACAATAAAAAAATAAAGAAATGTCGTCACTTATATACTTGCCGTTATTTAAGTATTTATTTTTTAAAATCCCAACCCTCCCTCGGGCTCTCGTATCTATTGTTACGTATATAATACATAATATAACAATTTCAACACGCATATTATCGTAAGTGGAAGACCTTCCTGAGCTAGTTTGGAAATTTTAACTTATTATCCGGAACGAGTTTTGGGGTCTATACGAGAAAGAAAAAAAAATTCTACTCTCGACATTATTGTAACAGTATACAAGACATTGTATAGTTGTTTTCTTCGGTCGTCAAAGGTCTAACTATAATACTAAAATGCAAACGTATGCGGTTATATAAATTATTTTGGGCTCGGAACATAATACGCTTAAAAAGTACTAAATATGCATGCACTCGTGCGCTTAAAAAAATTACAAATATGCTCTAAAAATATGCACTTATAATTTTTTTTACACAAATATTTTATAAAATTATAAATATAGCAAATAAACAACGAAATAAAAAAAAATTCCGATTTTTAATTTTTTTTATCATAATTTATAAAAAAAAAAATAGTTTTAAAAATGTTCCTTGATTAAAAAAATGCACTTGTAGAATGTTATTGTTGAGTTATAATGATACTTGATATACATAAATACAAATTAAAACCTGTCTACCTATATTTAATTAAAATAGATGTAATTTTGTTTCTACCTTCAAAAGTAGTGTTACATTTGACCATTAAACTTTTTTTGATATTATCAAAATTGAAAGATAATTTTTAATGTCAAATGGAAATTTGAAAAATACGATACAAGATTATCTTAAGTGAGTTTTCTCAATATATGAATTATAATTGTTTTATTTACGAATTTTCATGCTCTAAAAAATGATAAAATTAAGAAATATGCTCTAAAATTTACTAAATGTGCAAAAATATGCACTATAAAGATAAACTTTTGATTCGTCGTGTCTTCGAATTAATTTCTAGCTCACTTAGCAATAAATCTAATGGTTTAAGAAAAAAAAACATGCAAATTCAACCACTATACCTATAGTCCTACAGCAGTTATATTATACATACCTACGCGTTATACCTATTAGATTTTTTAAGTCCGGATCGAAATTTAACAACGTTTTCGTTTTGTATTTCTAAGCACGAAAAACGAAAGAAAAACAAACAATATAACATATTATACATTATATTCCTATAAACGATTGACGTTCAAACAATTTATAAACGTCATTTTAAGATAATAATAATAATAATTCGGTCAATGTTTGTCCGAACGTTTTATTTATTATTTTATTTTTTCTGTTGTTGTCTGTACATAAAATTCCAATCGCGCATCCTGTTTGTTTTACTGTATATTATATATCTATACATATAAAATAATATTGTTTAAAATGATTATGGGGACCGGCAGCGATTGTTTGTATAGAGTTGAATGTGTGTGTGTATAGACGCGGCCTAAACGCGGAATGCCCTCGCGGGACTTTGATCTAAAGTGTATTGTATATAAAAACGTTTGATTTTTTTTTTTTTTTTATTTAGCATTATTGAAATCGAACTCTTCGTCTTCTGTCGGCTCTTGTGTTGTACCTACTACCTATATAAAGTTAGTGGTCATCGTGAGGACGTTATGATGTCGATTCGATGGCGGGGACAAGAGTCAAGAATAGAAGCGAAAAAAAAAATAGAAATTTAATAAAAAAAAAAAATATATAAAAGTTCGTATATAATAAAAGAGATATATTATAATATCGATAACATATATATCGTTTATTATTTGTTCATTATATAGGTTTTAAAATGTATAAATTAAAATATGATTTTCATATAATAGTCGCGTATTATAAGTATACATAAACTGTTATTTATATACTCTCTCTCTATATATTATAATTTAAAAAAATATGTCGAAATTTCAGTTTAATCAAATCGGTCGAATTTACCGCGTATAATATTATACCTGAGGCGATATTTGCATACGCGTGCTTTTTTATAATATAATATATAAATAATAACCGCGTATAGAAATGGTTAATAACGTATTTGATATTTTTTTTTTTACATACGCTGCGTTACGTAGGTAAATTTCGATATTAAAATTATTATATTTATTATTATTATTATTATTATTATTATTATTATTTTTTATACTAATGACCGTGTTTGTGTCCGAATTGCGCAAACACGCCGCAGTGACAACATTGAATTATGATAATATTTAGAGAATTCCGATGATATTTAATATTTGAACGCGAAACAGTTGATATATTAAAATAACATTCGTCATTTTTCATCATGACGTTTGTGTATTGTATTTCTTTTTTTTTTTTTCGTCTCTTCAAAGCGAACTTTGGTATTTATCTATAAAAAAAACTACTCGGATAATAAAATAATAATTGTATACAGTATTCATACGTATTCGTATATTAAAATATGGATTTATATTATGTATATAAATGTATACAAAAATATAACCCAAGACGTCATATCTTATAGAGGTATACTTGTCCTCGGAAAACGTGACCGTTTAATAATAATTCTTGTAGAGGGTAGCATTTTATTATTCTCTATATTATTTACAATCCACTCATCACGCGATGTCCTTGGCCATAACCATAATATCATATTGTATTTTGTACGCGTGTTTTCTACAGGGTTGCATTTTTCACATTTTGACACGCGCAAAATGAGAAATCTACATCTGTATTGTTCCCTATATATACAAATCATTTTTAATCTATATTACAATATAATATATTATTATGATATAGGACGAAACTCTCGTTCTCCGATGCATCTCTCATGGTAAATCTTTTCGAATTCTATCATTAATAAAATATACTTGTAATGAATATCAGAATATCGATTCGAATATTTCTATTTTAATTCAGAAATGCATAATATACTACCGTGATTATATAACTATTCTTGTATACGACGAAATTAAAATTGTTCGATATCACTCCAACCAGAGTGCATACCGCGGTCGTATATTTTACGGCGACTTATTATTCATTGAAAACAAATTTTATTATATAGAGATGAAAATCACCCTGTATAAATTTTATACGCGTATATTTCTATTGTGTTCTGATTAACTACATCCTATATATATATATATTTGCAGCACAACTATTACCCACGGACTTCTCCGTACTATACTCGTATAATGTATATATATATATAACAATATGACCTATAAGTATACTAGCTGAGGGTTGCAAGACTGCGGTATATATATATTACATATATTATATATTATAAAGAGATAACGCGCGCGTTACACGGATATACCAAAACTTTGGTATATACCAAACCGGCCCCTTGCGACAAACGCACCGCATAAAGTCGTTGCATAATAATAATAATAATAATAATAATAATAATAATAATAATAATAAT
>JAIUCT010000010.1:921187-983789 GCA_021307375.1 Tetraneura akinire
TCGATAAGTTCTCTTTTGTATTTCGCCTTTTGTACACAGGCAACAAACGTCTTATCAATTATTATATTATAGTAGTCCAAAAATAACTCTTTTTAATTGTTAACCGTGTAATAATGTTGGAACGACTTCTCTGGATGATAATAATCGACCAGAGGGGCGCATAATTCCAATCTCGGTATAATGAAACGACCTTCAAATATGTAACCTTTGATATTAAATTAGACGAATGAGTAAAAATGAATCTTTATTTTAAAAGAAAAATCGTCAAATTATGACTGTAGATTTGTATAATTTCGCGTATGGTATTATTTATTCCTTAGAGCTAAAAGACATTCTATATTTTTTCTATGAGCTTTTAGAATCTACGATGGTCCGGAAGACGTTCCTCCGGATTAGACGAATAATCGCTACGAATGTATTGCAAAATTGATTTTGCTCGCCCGCGACATCAGACCGAATGACGCGTCTGATAATGTACCGTCGCATTCGAGTAACTTTTAATAACTTCACATCGCAATGATAATTTATTTAATAATAATACGAATATTATATTATATACATTATTAGGATTATCGGAAACTACTTTCACAGTTTGCTCGGCAGACAATCGATAACGAAAAATTTATCGTTTTTCGCCATCTTATAGAACTGGATGGTATACGTTATAAATTTATATAATAATTAAATTATTATCGTTTCTAAACCGGGATCATTCTATAGTCTGTCCGTCGTCTTGTCTGTCGAATTTCGTCGTCTCGTTTATATTATAATATTCATACTTATAATATTACCTCTGCGACGAATTAATAATACAGTTTTAAAACTACTAGATCATGGATATTATAAATGGAATGTATCAATATATGATGGTAAGTACCTGGCAGAATTTTAATTTAAAAATTCATTTTCGATCTGACATTTTCGTATAATATGTTTTAAACGCACGATTTATAGTTTATTTTCGTCGTTCCCGCGAGTAAACACATCATGACATGGACTATCGTTTATCTTTATTATATGTTCATAAAACCTACGACGTTATTATTTAGGTATATTAATATAATATTTTAAATATATTGTCAAATTTACATGAAATTCTAACTATAATACTCGTATTCAAAATGATATTATAACGACTTCGATGTATACCTCTTGTTACAAATTTGTGCGTTGTTAAAATTCGTTAAGGCTGTACTTATATTATATAATATACTATAGAGACAAGTGTAAAGAAATATTATTAGAAAAAAGTCTTGTTATAATTTTTAGGAGTAATATATTAATCGTTTAATGTTTTATTACTTTTGGAAAAGAGAGAACATAACTCGCGGAATTGTGCAAGATTCGTTATAAATTTTTATTTAAATTTTTTGGGAGAAAAATGAAATTATTTTATATAGGTACCATTTTCTACAAACGAATAAAACGAACTCTTATATCTTAGTCGATCCATCATCGACTCATCGTAATATATTACCAATGATTAAAATACATTATTATTAGGTATATTGTGACTTTATGGTTATCATATTATGATTTATTAACCCGGATCACGAAATTAATATACACATATACGTATTTCAACAATTATATAAATATTCGTGTTCAACGCTCACCAATAGTATTCGGTATTTCGGCATTTACTTTGTGATATGGATTTTAATATATCAACGAAAATTTGATATACGGTAACAACCTTATATATTGTATATTTAAATCGTGATTTTACTATACCATATTACGCCGGAAATAACATTTTAGTATATCTATCTCCATATCGAAATTTCTTTTAAAAATATAATATTACAATGTGTAAGAGATATTTTATAGATGATTTTCACTCTTTTAGATCGTATATAGGTAATAGATATAGGTAATATTATAATATTTACTAGTATATTGTTATTAATACCTTTCATCCTTGTCGTTTAGTTCAACGGGTTGACAAACCCAAATGTTTGGTTTTTATAGGAAAGATCATCATAATAATCGATACACCTAATTCCGACCAAACTTAATGAAATGCTTGAAATTATAATATTTATATAATTTTTCATTTCTAACGGTCGTGTTGGTATACGTGGAAAAATAAATATAATTTCACTGAACAATAATTCTATGGATTTACAAATAATGAATACCTAATATAATAATATACAAACTTAATTTACAAAAAAAAAAAAGTCTTACAAAAATATGTATTTTTCTTTCTTAAAAGTGCACCTGCAAGACCAACGAAGACGTCCGTCCGTTGACAGAGTGTAGCTCTATAGTGACTAGGACCGACACGATTGTAACGTCGCAGACCGATTTGCTTGTTACACCGAGGACCATTTCGCCTGTAACGCCACAGACCATTCCGCTCTCATCGTCAAGAGTTACTGAATTGAGAGATCATATCAATAATACAATTATTTCTTGCAACTCCATCTGCAGTACGTCAAATCAAACATTGTTGAGTCGAAATCAAAAAAGTATGTATAATAACTAATATAACTTATACTATTATTATACTAATAATATTGCAAAAGTAGTTATAAGTAATTTGTTTCACATAAAAACTTAAAGAACTTTAACAAGAATTTAAAATCAAAATCTAATTTTTTTACTCTAATATCATTTTAAACTTAAAAAGAAGAGCTGATACTGCTGTGGAATGGATACAGGTTTTAATAAGAGGATAGTGTTGAATTTTAATTGAAATTTGAATGCAATGATAAATCATTATAATTTTATCGAAATTTCAGTTTTCGTGAAAAATGCCGTATTTTTGACATTTTGGTTGTTTTTTTCAATTGTCAATTTTCAAAAATTTAAATAAATTACCAACTAGACATTATTCTCTACTGGAATCATAGCTATTCGTGAAAATCGCGGAGCATTATTTCAGATAGAAAAAGTGTCTAAATACAAATTAAAAATAAAGAAAAAAAATGACACACACCTTTGTAAAACCAATACCAAATACATTTTTCGCTTCTCTCAAAATCTAAAATATTATATATTTTTTATATTTCGTTTATTGTCACCTCCCCCGCTGCAATCATTATAGGTGTTATATTACATTTATATTTTTATAGATAACTTAAAATATTTATATTGAAATAATTTTCCTCGTATAGAATTTTTCTGGTCGAACATACCTCGCCGATTTTGGTGGGGTCTATTTGGAGAGCCAGCTACACCAAAGATTAGAGATTCACGATATAAGAATATTATGACTTTCAATTCTACGTCACCACAGATACCGATGAGACAAAAAGTGATACGCGTGGCACGGTTTTATAAAAATATAAAGGCAAGACGTTCATTAAGGAGTAAGAGAAGAGTACCAATTGACGTCCTCCGGAGAGTTAAGAAAGTGGCCAAAGTAGCTAGAGAAATTATGAAAGATTCGGGTTTGTAAATAATCACATATGTATAGCCTATCGTAATTTTACCATTATTTTATATTCGTATATATGAATACCTAATTTGTTTAATGTTTATTGTTTAATATTGTCCATTCAAGTTATTTTTTAAATATTATTATTATTATTATTTCAATCATTGTATACAAGTATGTTATTTCAACAAAATAAGAAATAATCGTTTCAATGTTAAAATTTATTATAAATACAATTAATTATATATTGAACTAATATTACTTCCTTATCAAAATTATCAGTCATCACCATTTGAAATCCATAATTAATATGCTCGTAAATTCTACATAGAAAATAATTTATATGAAAGAAAAAATAATATATACGAGGTTGTCGAGGTATAAATGCCTATTTATAAATCTATATACAGATATTAAGTTGTAATTTTAAGCTAACCATAATACATATAAGATATAAATATAATATCATAAAAAATACAGCTACATAAAAAAAATCGGTGGTGACGCGAGGATGTACATTTTTATAAGACTTGTGGATATTTTTTTATAGAAACTATATTTTTAAAAAGGATAGGTGATGAATATTAATTATTATATACTTTGTCGATACCGATTTTATAACATTCTGATTAGTAATTGAATTTTAATTTAATTTAGTTGAGTTCATCTTCTATATTATGTTAGTTACAACTTTTTTATGTCTCAAATACTTTCTTTACAGTTATAACTATTTTAATATTCTAAGAAGTATATACTTTTAATTTGCATAATTTTTTTAAAAAAAACTTTAAAGTTTAAATTTTAAGTAGAATATACCATATGAGAAAATTTTACTTGTTTTTATTAAAAATTAATTTATGCAAATTGCAGTATTTGGTAATTCAAATTAAATTATTTAATTGATTTTCTTTAAATTTAAAAATTTAGATCTTATATCAAGTATTACAGCGCACGATAATTTAACTGGCCAATTTAACTTACAAATTGTATGTACATAGGTGATAGGTTCAATTAGGGTGAGTTTGTGGTAAAGTTCCCCCAAATTTATTCAATGGCCACCATTTTTTTAACATACTACTAATACAATAATATATTTTCTAATTCATCACTTTTTCTTGTAATTAAATATATCATGTCATCGTTTTTTAATATTTCACAAAATATATATTTTTCAAACGTTCATTAATAAAAAAATGTTTCTAATTTGTCTTGATGATGTAACGTGTTTCGCAGTTAATTAAAAGTAACGTATTTCAGTTTTACGTTTTACTATTGCGTGGACGATAACGTTTAAATATTAAATATTTTATTATTATATAATATTTTAAATAAAAAAATGTATACTATAAAATATCAAGTAAATATTAATAAACATACAAAACAAAAATGACCATTTCTGTATTGATTAATTAAACATAAGTAAATGTTTGTATACTTAAAAATACGATACGGTCGTATTCAATTAACATTTTACGAGACATTGAATAATTTAGAATGAAACCCCCCCAGAACAATATGAATGCTAGATTATAAAAGGTATATAATATACGGTGTATACTGTTCTCTGTTCGTCGATAGAACGCAAGTCGACGGCCCCGTTTATACGTAAGTATATACGCGTAGAATTATTTGAAAAATAAAAAAAAAAATTATATATAGGTATATATTTTTTTACAAAATTTCGAAAACACACGAAAGGCGACGGTTCTGTGTAAAATCGTTATAAAATAAACTTTAAATTTGTATTTAAAATAAAAGCTAGTTTCGCCTTTGAGACTTGTCGTTTGCTTACCTGAGTTGTACTTTCGATTTAGAAACGAGGGGAGGAAGTAAATACGTATATTATATACGTATGTATGTATGTACACTGGAACAACACGCGACCAGAAATTATGTTCCGGTCTTGAACGACGGCAAGTAAACAAAGTTGATTTGATTTAGAGAAAAAGAAAACATCGCGTCGGGATATACGTATATGATTCGCGAAGAGGTCTCGGAATGTACGATAACACGGATAACGACTGGGGAAAAGAATACAATTGCGTGTAATTGAAAATTTATATCCCTCCGCACGGCCGACGTCGTCGTCTACACACATTACATACATTTTGTGATTACAAAATATTATTATCATATTGTTATCATATTTTTTTGTTTAAACTTTTATGTTATTCTAACTCGAACCGCGCGTCCGTTCCCCACCGCTACTCAGCTGTTTTTCTGCCCACTCGTCGTATTTTATTATATTATTATAATAATAATATGGCCGGAATATATTGTGTTACAAAAATAATATTATGTTTATTATTTATAACATCGCGTATATAAAACATAACGATATGTTATAATACCATATACGACAAATCTATAAATATAATATAAAACGTATCGATAAAACGATTCGTTCATTATGATATATATATGTATATAAAATATACACACAGGTGAAACGCGTCCCTTTCGTGGGGTGGAATATTATATTTCTCGGGACAGGGATGAAGAATAAATAAGGGTCAGTTGTGTTTGAATTTCGACGAAAGCGTCTGTCGTTTTTTTCTTCTTTTTTTCCAAAGACATTTCAACGTTCCAATAACGCTATATATAATATAATATTTTATATACCCATTGGCCATAATTCTATATATATTATTATTTTATACGTAACACTTAAGTTTGACATTTTAATATTTCGGAAACGTCCGTACGAAATGTAATATACTATGTATTATTAAAAAAATATCAAACCCCCGAATTTAGATCGTATCCGTACGTACGTAGGTTATATAAAAGAGGTAAAGATTATAATATTTTATATTTTTATCTTATTTTCACGTGTTATTAAATATCGATACACGTTTTCGAATTCAAACATTTTAAACGCGATGTATTCTATAAAAAATCGTCATGCGCACTGTACACGTAATTATAACGAAGATAAACCGTATCATATACGATAAGGAGTTCCTTGTATATTATACTCTCCGAAATTTAATTTGCAGGATATAGTAGCTTTCTGTAAATCCTTCTATACCGGACATCCGGATGTACCCGTACACGCGTATACGGGTTTACTTATATCTAAATACATTTTAGATTAATCGTGAGTTCGATACCTATCATATTATTATATACGTGTCGAAGTCCTTAAATACACACTTATACAAAACGTGTATTACGAGTATAATATATAATTGCTATTATAATATTATATATTTATATTAGTATTGTAATAATTATAATAATTTTATAATACACCCCGCTGTGATGATTTCCGGTCAGATGATAATTATTGTAATAATACGAGTTCTTGCAGCTGTAGCGCAATATATCTTTTTTTCCATTTCTTTTACTTTTTTAAAAATTATTTATGGTTCCGAAGAGATTTTGTGATCCTAATATATTATATTATTTTTCTCTTCCATTCGTAGACATCAATTTATTTTTTCCAATTCGTTTTGCAATGCGTACATTATTATAAATTATATATGAACACGTGGTTTAATCGCCCAGCTCTAGAGTTTAATATTATTATTAGTCGCAGTTTTCATTGATATTTTGTTATATTTCATTTGTTAAAATTATTGTAATGCTAAAAATTCAACAAATTTCTTTAACAAATTCCGCGTAGTCGATATAAGTATTAGCGATTATTCAGTTTTCAAATTTTTTTTTTTAAATCGTTTCATATAACGTACAAAATATAAAACATAAATGGTATTTACAATATAACGGGTCGTGAGTTTACAGACTAAAATTCTAAAATTCGTAGTAAATTATATATTGATAAAAATATCCGCAAAGTTCTAAAATAGTAAATTAAAATTTATGCAAACAATTACGTATTTATTTTTTAACGCGAAAACTTTATTATTTAAACCCAATCACTGTGACCCTGCAGGTTGTATTTTTTTAAAAAAATGTTTTGTTTATATTTTCGATTAATAATAATTGAAACGTTTCATCGATATATTTTAACTATTTCGTAAAATTACATTTTTATTTTAAACAATAATATAATATTATGGTGTAACAATAATATTATAATGTCGTCGTACATTGCGCTATATTTTTTAATCGAGTTTCAAAACAATTTTAATTCATTATAATATTTTTGTTTTGTTTTTTTTTTTTTTTTTTTAAAAAACGTTTTAATTAATATTTATTCAGTTATTTATTATTCGTGTAGTTCAATTTAAAATTTGTACATTAAATTTAATTATTATTATGTTTAAAGAAAACTAAACGTTCATTATATTATTATTACAACAATAATATTGTTATTTGCTGTTTAAAAGAGAAATGTAATTATTATTCGACTATTATAACTTACTAAGTATAACAATAAATTAACTCATAATAACGTAATATTATGTATACGTATGAATAATATTGTTTATTTAAAAATGTGTATTGTTTGAAAGGTCGTTAAACTTTAAATTATAATAACAATCTATTCAAATGTCAATCATCGTTATTTATAGATACTATTAGTAATAGTTAAAACTTAGAAGTTATAATAATAATAATAATAATAATAATAATAATAATAATAATAATAATAACAAGCATTAAACAAAAATAAATATTTCAAACGTATCCAGTATTTATATAAATTAATAAATTTGATTTTCATCCGATTCACTCGAAAATCTTTTATTTAACATATAAAATTTAATATTTTGGGCTTTTTTATTATTATCATTTCTCGTTGTTGTTTAGAAATATATTTGTGAAATTAAACGTTTTTTACGTTATACGCATAAATTATACCGAAGAACAATAAGAGACTCGTTCGCTATTCAAACTCGCACAAATCCTATTTTGGCTATCATATCTCTCCGGGAGAACAATGCTAATTGTTTCGACCCAACACAATGTTCCCCTTAAATTTCGTATAACATTTCATTTTGAGACCTCGTAAAGACTAACCCGAGTATATTTATTTTTTTTTTTTTAAGCAATTAAATTTTTTTTTTTTTTTACTACAATGCCAAAGTACCGCGTCGTATTATAAATTCTTATGTTTTCTATACGATATCTCATCTCTCGGAATTGGCTTCCGTCCCTTTATTATATATAATATAATGCGTATAATCTTTATTATTTCTTCTTCTTTTCTTGCCTATGACATCCGATCCCTTTTGCGCTGTGCCGTTAGTATATAATAATAATATAGGAATATAATTTAAACTTCGTTCGAGGCTTTATGTATGGACTTGGACAGAAAAATAAAAAAATAAAAAAAATAAACGCGATGTATATACATTATACAGAGCGATTGAAAATCTTAAACGGTATACGGTACAAAAAAAATATGTGGTTATAAATGTACGACTTTTCGATAGCCTATTGTACGGATGTTATATTATTATTAAATTCATTTTTTCCCCTCGCAACGGTATAATATTATATACGACACGCGCATACACAAAATCGGTAACGCAATAATTTATTCGATAGGATAAGTGTGATGGGATTCGTGTGCGGATTTCATGCTGTTCAAGATGGCCGGTGAAAAATAGTTGTAATTATTTATTATGATATGGTAATAATATTATGTTTGCATTCGGTTTCAGATTATATAGCGACTGTACAGTTGGAAAAACGATATTTTCTCACGCTAAAATATGTCGAAATTCAAAATTAAATATATATACCATATTATTCGGAGGTTAAGTTCGCACTACCACGTGGCGTGAGCTAAAATTTTGTATTTTATTTCATTCGGTTTTTTGTCACTAAAACGAGCCGGTTTCTATATGTTAGAATATTATTCCGATCGAATCGTGGTAAAAATTAAAACGTTTAAAATTACAGTTATATTCACATTATATAATATGAATAAACATAGTTGAATATTTTGAATATTTTGAAAAATCGGATATGGAAAAATATACTACTCAATTTAGTATTTTCAATGTTCATTATTATGATAATATCGTATAGGTATTTAAATATTTAATTATGATAATGTTGTTCTGCAGTATATTCTGTTAATGGCATGTTCAAAAAGTAATTTGTGTGATTAAAAATATTAGTCTGAAAACTATTCAGTTCAAAATATTCATAAGAATATTCATGACTATTATAATAGTCGCGTAGAATAGTAATAATAAATGTACCTACATAATATATATATTAAAAAAGAAAACACGATTTTTTCGATTTCTGAAGCCGAAGATTTATATTATAATTTATACCTACGTCACACGTTATTATGTAATCGAATTATCGAATACACTCGAAATTAAATTTTTTATATAAATTTATCGATTCGTTTGGTGTAATGCGCGTTATATCTTTAAAATGCATATAATTGTATACACTTTTATTATAGTTTATTGTGAAATTAAAAAGTATAAAAAATCGAATATAACAGGTTTGAAAAAAGTTTTAAAAAAAATCGTTTATTCAGAATCTTGGACGAAAAAAACATGTAGGTACTATTATCCAAAACTCGACACTTCCTAATTTCGATCAATTATATTGTCTGAATATACATTTTTTTTTTTTTTTTTTATATACTTAATTCGTAATTTCTTAAACATTCTTTTAACCACATAAATCTATTTGGTATATTATCACACACAGTGGTAAAAATAAATAATGATAATTTTATTCCAATATCCAACGAGCGTTTATAGTTTTAATTATTATTTAGATAATATCAAGTATAAATAAATAATTTCGTATAGCATATCATGAGTGGCCCATTGTATATTATTTAAATTTAACTTAGATTATGTACATACATATTAATATATTATATACTTCCCGCGGGTATATAACATTATTATAATCTTATAATGTTTCAAATATTATATTAACGTTCATTATATACGTATATTATATTAAATACCTACGCATAATAGTTACCATATGTGTTGTCGTTGTAGAATTTCTATGTTTTTATTGTATGTCGTATATTGTGATCAATCATTACATTTTCTGTTTCAATTTTACAGATAAACATTGTAATTTTTACCTGATACTTACAGTTGAAAAAAAATTATATAAAAAATTATTTATTATCGAGTACTTGTGGATAATTTATTTAAATAACAAAATGCGCAAAAATTTACTTTTATTTAAGCAAATACGTTTGTCCATAACAATGTTACCATCTTCAGTGCAAAACACTGCAGACTGACCGTTATCGGCGCTTATTTTTATATTTAATTCATGATTATTTGTGACTTGCTTTAATAATTTGATTGTGTTATTATTATGATAAAAGTCTAAAAGTGTTCTGCTATAGAATATATATATGCTTCTGATATGTTCCTTAAATCTTTATTTCAAAATTATGCAATTCACTACAAAATGGGTGCGATAAATTTTGCAACGATACCAATGATTTGCAATGATGACCGAAATAATTTTTTTTTTTTATTATTATTAAAAGAATGTCATATTTACAATCCGTATGGTAGATCTATGAATACAATAAGTAAAATTGTGAACGTATAAAATGAACAGTATAAAATTAATCGTCGTCAATTTTAATTAATTTATACAAGTATAAAATTATATGATAAATTGATAATATTACAATAATAATATAACGTGGTATTTTGTAGGACTTTCTTCGTAGAAATAAAAAAACATGATATTTATAACCTCCTCTCGTTTAGTATGTTCTATGTACGTGACTATTATGTTACTGATACGTCGGATCTAATATACTGTTGCAGTACATAGAAATACGTATTTTATTAATATTTTAAACCTATATTGTAATTTGTAATGCACGTTTTAATACGATAATATAATTAAAGAATTTAATTAAACACATTTCGAGGTCATCAACATTGTACGGTAACGGTTATTATGGTATGTGAAGTTTCAATAATCGCATCATACGAAAATAATCATCGGAATACGAGAGTGATGTAAAAAAAAATTTCATAATTATTTTAAACGCGCGCGTTCGGTTATTATCGTTTTTATGGGCGGTCAAACACAATATTATACGTAATATTACACGTATTGTTTTTAAACGGAAATACAGATAATATTATTACATTATTATTGAACTATACGATAATATAATATATTATAATAGGTGAGAACGAACTTAAAATAATTTTAATTATTATTGTTGATATTATAAATTTATAACAATCATAATATTGAAACGACGGTATCGATTACTCTCGAGTGATAATAATAATATTATCTATCGTTATTACAAAATTTATCGTCGTATCCTTTTGAAAACGTTTATAAATGATTATTATATATTTAGTATGTTATACTCGTATAAAAAAAAAATATAAAACCATCGATGACTGCATGTGTATACAAATTCAAAGATAAAAATTCGTTCGAACTCTATATTTACCCGAGTGCATATAATAATATTAATTACGTCTCGCCGGAATATAATACTTAATAAATTGTTATTTTATTGAGCCCAGATATACGATGACGTCGATCGAGCGGTCTTGATCGAACGTCCACTTATTAAAATATAATAATATTATATTAAATAAATATTATAACGTATAGAGACGATTATAATATAGTAACATTATACTTATGATACGTTATTATATTTTAGACGATCGGGTGACTACTTAAATATTAAATTACGATATTTTATAAGTCGTGCAAGTAATAAACCCGTCGGAGAAGTTATTAGAGAAAAAAAAAAAGAAATCTATATAGCGACTAATCGAACGCATTTTATATTTGTATTATTTAAATCGTTATAATAATATACGAGTTTATTATAATCACGCGGACCATATGTGATCGGTGATAATCGTGATTTCACGCGCGATCGGTCGAAAAGTCCTATTTTGCATATATTATAAATTATAATATACGTACGTATTATGCGTGCGCGCTTTAATTCGATCCAACGAGTATTAACGTCCGATAAAATGCGTGACGTGACTTATTCGTATATTAATTAAAATAAATAATTAATATTAAAACTAAAGAGTGTATAGGTACATAATAATTATAATAATACGACATGATGCTATTTTATATTATGAAGAAATTGGAAAACGACACGTCCGCCGCAAAATGTACATCATGGAAAAAACAACACGCATCGTTGATCGGTTACACTTACAAATTACAATATGATATATTATGTTATTATAACACGGTATATAATACATATAGATATTATTATGAATATTACGCGCGGTTACCCCGAGGTCAGGGTTTTTCGTTGAAATTTTGACCTACCGACCACAAAATTTTCCATCGTGGACTTGCAACGTCTATTGTAGAGTTATAACATAAATATTCATAAATCATAATATTATAACGAAGAAATATGTAATATTTTTGATCGCTGTTTTGCCGGTTAGGTTTTATTTCCATATTTCATTTTATTCATATAACGTGTTTATAACCGCGGTTTGGCTGCACGTACTAGTGTGTACGTATTATAATAATAATAATAATATATAGGTACGATCGAGTTATACGCACGAACGGCCGTCGGTTTCATTTTTGGGAAATATAAAAATAATAATAATAAGGACGCGTAGTTACCAATACCTCGGTCGTGGTATATAATGATAATAATAATAATATATGGGCACCGGTGACAAAACGAACCATGTCACAATCGGATCGAAATACATTTAACGAACACGTGTGTACAAACGATAACAGATTATGCAAATTATTGATAATATACAATATATAATATCATTTTTTTCGACGGCTGTCGCGTGGTATTGTATTTTTGTGTGCCCTAAAGTTGACGTGAACACAAAAAACTATAAATTTAACGAGATGATATTATATAAATAGAACAACGACAACAATTTTTATTTTTTTAATATTTTAATATTGCAGCACGTATTATGTAGACAACATAAGCCAATTGATTGGCATCCCCAAATTTCACACAAGCACTCCCAATATTGGTCGTTCAATGTTTATTTTAACATTATAATTTTGTTATATTTTAAAAACCTAAAGTCTATTTTTATTATAAATAATTATAGACGTAATGAGAATTTTCTAATTAAATATTTTTAGCACCCCTAAAATTCACACCTAACTTGCGCCCATGGTTAACGTGGTAACCTTGAAAGGATTTTACGTTAGTATTTTAAAATTATTTTATTTCCCGCAACGCACGAGTATTTTAATAAAAATTTCTAAAAGTATTTATTTGCAAAAAAATTACTTTATCATATTATATTATATTATAATTCAGTTGTTACTGTTTTTTTATAACGTTATGATCTGTTACGCTATAGCGTTGGTTTTTTACACCATCGATTCGAGAGAAAAATATAACAAAAATATTATTCGATTTATACGGTGTTGCATAGCGAAACGCGGGAAATTCGCGTGTACACACTCGCGTTAAAATCAAATTAAATTTATTACGTTTTTTTTTTCGTTCTGTTATCTTATTCTTATCGCCTCGAAATTTATCAATTTATAACATAAAATAATAATATTATTCGTCTATTCACCGGCTCTGGTATAAAAACCGCGAAATAATAATATTATTATAATAATCGCGGTATAAACCTAAGCGGAAAACGAAAGCGAAGAAAATGAGAGTAAATACAACGCGAGCGTTTATATTATGTATATCTCGTACGTGCTCACCCGTCGAAACACAATATTATTATTATTATTATTATTATTATTATTATTATTATTATTATATACATCGCGGTGGCTAATCATTCGTAACGACTGTTATTATTGTACATTATAATATATATATATATATATCGTGTATAGTTATATTTTTATAATATAGTGGCGGTATTACGACTTTAATGTACCGTGGTATATAACTGGTAACCGGTAGTATACGTATATAATATAATATATAGGTTAGGTTAGCCGCCTACCTACATATTATTATATTATTATGGTATAATTTAACGTCCATTGTGATTTCACGATATACCGGTTATACGAAAAAAAAATCTAAGACAATCCGCACTGACCGGCTATAGTACGAGAATAATATTTCAGTATTATTAAATTTCCCAGACGTCGTATATTAATATATTTTTTATGTTATATATTGAAATTTGGGTCGAGATTTATGTTATTATTGTTATCATTCGCCCACGCGAATTTTTTTAATTCTGCCACAGACAAAAATAGATAAATCGTAAAACGATATTATAATATATTATTAAAATCGCGAAATCGCTTACCTATACAATAATATTCATTGTTCGTTTTCATTGATAACGCGTGTTCGTATATATTATAATTCAAAACTCTTAGTATATTATATATTTCTTTTTTCAAATTTACCACGCTCGTTTTTTTAATTTTTTAATAGATATGATTATGCGCATATTTTTTTAATTTAAAATCTCTCCCGTTCTTCTATATTACATTCAATTTTATAGATATTATTTATTACACTCGAGACGCAACATTTAAATTTTCGCGTAAATAATCACTTAAAAAAAAAAACAAAAAACAAAAAACAAAAAAAAGATAGTAATAGTTAGATTAAAAAATAATAAAATTTTGTTTCCAGTCATTCGTTTCTTCGTTTATACCTGTATAATATTATACAGTGCTCGAATTGAAAAATAAGAATTAGAGGGACTAACAGACTTTTATCGCGGGGAATTTAATAATTAGTAGAGGCACTCCGTCCCCTAGCGCCCCCTAAATCCCTTTATATTATTTTGGAACCGTTCGATTGATTATTGACGCGGACTGGTCGAAGGTATGTTTAATTATTTATTAATATTCAATAATAAACGTCGAATGCCGCTCGTATAAATTATGACGCGTTTTGTATATTTCCACGATAATAACACAATATTATGATAATAATATTATTATTATTATTATTATTATTATTATTATTATTATTATTATTGCAACAATGTGTTATAAGCACCGGGAATAATAAACTTGATTAAAAAAATAATAATAAAGAAACGTGACGAACAAATTAAAATATATTATTATTATATCGAGACTTTCTAAACAACGTGTTTACATTATAGGCTCGTCGTCGTTGGCGATGTCGAAATGATAATAAAATATAATAATATTTTTTTTTTTATATATAAAACTTATAATTTATAATATAATATTTTGCGTATAATATAATGAAAATCAGAAAAAACAATATTGCACGTGTATTATTGCTCCTCCTCCCAATAAATACAATCCTTATCAGTTGCCAGCGGATAAAAAAGATTAAAATTAGATGATGCAATATTATAATATTTTGAATGTATATTTACCGTGGATATGAAATACGATAAAAACTTGGAAACCATATAAAAAAAAATACAATATATTATATTTTATAATATTGTCCCGATCTTCACGACACGTTTTTTGTTGCTCCGTTTCAGCTTGGATCCATATACAATTATACAATTATACGTCATACGGATATAATAATATACACACACTTATATCGTAATTTTTATTACACGTGGTATAATATTATGCATTTTCGTTTCGACTCATCTTATAATATAAATATATTCGTCGTGACTCGCTGATGCACAATAATACGACGAGTACGATTTTTTATCGTTTGTTGTAAACGCCGAACACGGGTTTTCTTTTTTTTTTTTTTTTTTTTTTTTTAGTAGCCATATGCCCGCTACATTATATTATTTTATTATTTATATTCCGACATAGGCGAAGTAGATTTTGACAAGGATTGTCGTCGTAAAAAAAAAACTGTCTCCTCTATCTTTTATTTTTTAGTTTTTTAAGATAACTACCCGGAGAGTTAAATAAAAAAAAATATAATACAGCGCGTTCGGAATATCGCAAGTCGGAAATTTTTTACAAATAATATTACATAAGTAATATTATGCGTTTTTTAGTAACGCGAATTTACCGTCGCTCTGTATAATGCGACATCTGAGAACACGATAAAATATTATAAGATTATAACATTATACTATTATTGAAATCATACGCGCGTAACAGTGTATAATATCTTATCCTAACCTATAAAGTTTTGACGTGACGCACGTGTACAGTGCTCCGGCATTGTAAACGTGAATTACGGATATATAATTATTATAACAATATAATATATGATATGTTGTTTACGTCGACGATTTACATCGAATTAATATTATAATAATACCATATCGTAATAACAATATTGCGAGCATAATTAACGAAAGATAAAACATTTAAATATTTTATATTATAATCGTTACAGATTTCACTGTCAGCGAATCATAAGATAAGTTTAACCTTTTTAATAATCTGCAGTAAACGCGGAAACGACGAAAAAATAAAAATTAGAAACATATAATTGCGGTATAACAAGTATAACTATTGTTATTATTAAAAAATATAATAATTACAGGGTACATAATTACAGTATTACACAATTTCGTATAAACAATATCATATACTGCATTAAACTTAAATAAAGTATATACCCGTTATATTTTATTTTCACCTGTTAAAAATACGAACTTATGTTAATAATGCCCATAATATTATTATTATTATCTCATTTACTGCAGTAATGTTTACAAATTAATTCGACATCATCAGTCATCACTATATTATTATATTTATAATATTATACATAACGCTACCAGCAGAATTCGAGAGATAACGTACCAATTTCATTTTATTATTATAATATTATGCAAATATTGTTATGCGTATGGATTAATTTATTGATAACAATAATAATCTGTTCGATTATATTATTATAACGGTAAATTAATGAAACGTCGAGAAGAACATATTACGTATTTCATTATGCAGGCGTGTGAACGCGAGGGAATTAATATAAAATTAAACCGAAATTTTTATTAAAGTACACGAAATAATATTATAATATTATGAGTAGGGCTAGGACTTTTATGTAATTGCATGTTTTTTTTCCTTTAGTCAAATTTAATTAATTCTCAATTATGTTCACAATTTGACTTATTCTTAATTGATTAGTACAATTATTTTTTGTATATTTTGAAAATAAATGCATATAATTGCATATTTCGAATTTTTAATAATCTATTTAAAAAAAAAAAATTTAATGTAAAAAATCGTATTTATTTAACGATTGACTGTAATTATTATTGTTAAATTTTTTCAATTTTCGAAGATGTACTCGTATATTCTAATAATATAATACGTATCTAAACAAAATAATATTATATTATCTAACGACGTATTAAGTAAGAAGTAAGAAGTTTTAGTCAGTATAAATCGATTCTCTATTCCAATCACTGGTCGTTTATTTCAATAATTTCAAACAACATGTAATATATAATTTTATAATATTTTATATTATACTTTTTAATAATGTTAATAAATTACATTTTTTGCATATTTTTGAAAGTAAATTGCATATTTTACAATTTTTTATAGCATATAAATCCTAACCCTAATTATGACTAACGATTATTAACTTATTAAAATTTTAGAATAAATTGATATTATTTTGCAAAACTAAAAATTTGTCCGCATTCGACCTTGACATTATAATATCTGATATAAAAATAAATATATTAAATAATATAAAATATTATTTAAAAAAATAAATATTAATAAAAATATACGTTTCACTATATAATTTGATGAACTTACAAAAAGGCCATTACAAGACGTGTCAAGTACGTATTTTTATAATATAATATGAACACTGTGTATAGTTTGTGATCCCTGTACAAAAAAATGTTTATATTATAATAATATATTGTTACAAAATTGTGTCGTTTTTGCATAAAAACGTTGAAAAAGTGATTAATGAACAAATATTGGGTTTATATAATATACGATAAAAGTAATTTGCAAATTTCGCACGATTTGACGGGCATTTTCGACACGGTAAATGCGTTTGCAGTGTTTTTATTTTCTCGAAATTGTTTTATCGAAAAAAACGGTTGTTATTATTTTATTTTTATTCGAATTCCCTTTGGTTCGTATTATATACTCCGAACGACGACGAATAAGAAAATCGTATATAAACAAACAGTACACCCAGTACAATATATTATTATGTATAGTATAGGCGTATTATAATACGAGAGTATGTTCACGATAAGTGCCCGTATAAAATGGAGAAAAATTATATTATTATATTATTTTATACTTTTGAATACGCGCATTTTCACGATTTTTATGTTTACAACCAACAAACCGATTGTGTTTTTTTATTCACTTTTGTCTCGCGCATAATGCGTTTATAGTTTTATACCAATATCCGAGTAGTGGTATACGTGAAATTACCTATATATATATATATATATACATAACCAATAACCATAGATAATATTACGTGCGTGTATTTTGTATATAAATATAAACATTTTTTTTTTTTTTTTTTTTTTTAATAAAAGAATACGCATCGCTATATAAGTATAAGCGTCTATATATATTATTATATTTTATAAATCGGGGGGAAAATAAATTCCCAAGTGAATTTACACTGTCGTGTATGTACTCTCGTATACGTGCGCACGCGGGCAAAATAATAATTGATGGCGAGCCGGAAAAGGAAGAACGCGCGCATTTTATCGTTTCGAGTTAATGAGAACTGTTCGGAAAAAAAAATAATAATAAAAAAAAATAAATCTAACGAGTAACAGTCGTCAGACGATATCGATTTATTGTAGAATACAATGTACCTAACTTTCGGAGACTTTCGTCAATTAATCGTGATATCATAATATCAAATATTGGAATACACTCGTGTTATCTATTATAATTTATAATAATCGTCATGAGGAGAATTAAATTATTGAAGTTATCGCGTGTGACGAAAATCACAAATAATAATTATTATTATTACGATATCGTGTGGGAGGTTATTTACGTGCACGAGGACATATTTTTTACATTTACATACCATGTTACCATTATATGTTACCGCTTACCAAGTTGTTGAATCGAGGTAACGGTATATATATTTTGTTATGCTTATTGCGCGCGAACTACCAACTAATATACGCGTGGGTAGATGATTTTTGAAAAGCGTTATGATTAGTGCAATAATTAGCATAAAAACAGAGAACGAGGTCGTGTGAAGAATTATAATAATTTCATTTAAGGTAAAACCTGCACCCTGTACTGAACATTGGACGTACGCTTCATTAGAAAAACAAAAAAAAAAAAAATATATCATAATTTTTATTATGTTTTCTCGTCGCGATTTAAATTTCAAAGTTTAAACAAATAATAACGTAAAATTGTATAATTTAATTGCATCATCCGATTCCCCGAACGCCGCAGGAGGAAAAATGATGAACGAAATCCGTTCGATATAATTTTAAATTTATAACAAATGTACGAGCGTATATATAGCAAACTATGTTAAACTCGTCGTATGATAAAACAATACAATACACGCATAATTTATATACCTACACGTAATAATATTATTATTATCATTTCGAAACGTCGAATTCCCATTAAAACGCACAATTCGACATTTTTGTTCGCGAAAAAAAAAATGGCGTTGTCCATTGTTTTTGTTTTTACGCGTAGGCATTTTATTTATTATTATTTATTATCATACGAGGGTATATTATATTAAAATATGTATCGGAACAAAATAAAAAAAAAAAAAAAAAAATGAATAAATACCATCACGTGACTGCCAGGGATAAAATGCTAGGTTAGGTTTATATTTTTAAATCATTTTATGAGTGCTTATTTGCCGGATATTAACATTACGCGTTGATGGCGATTCACCGTAGCAGAGCAACATCCTCCTGTTAAACAACGATTTCTTCGGATGTAGGTTTTATAATATTATGTTATTATATTACGGAAAAACTGTTTACTCTTCTAAACGTATATTTAAGATTATTTTATAATAATATTCCAATAATGGTACCAGATTTCGAGGTAGGAAATGATCGAAATTTATATCAGAATAAAAAACAGTTTATGTAATATTATATTATTTCATCACTCTGTATAATATCATTCGTATACATTTCGTCGTCCGTTTTCGATGTATAGATAACAAACGCTCATAAATAACATTAGATATGTAATATATTTTAATTTCATGATTTTTCCTTAGGCCCAAGGACACGATAATGACGACCGATCAATATTAATAAAATTATTATACTATCGTATTATACAGGTCCGGCCGTCCGATCGAGACAAATGTCACGATTGCGTGTCTCGTATGTATAATAATAAATAAAGAATATACGGATTTCGCTATTATATTATTATCATGAATTCATGAGCAATAATGTGCCGAAATTGTATTTTTTTCTTATTATTTATTATGATGTTTACGACCTTCCAGGACGTCGATAATTCCAATTATTTTTTTTTTATTCATTTTATACGATATTATAATATTTGATGGTGAAAAAACAATAATTATTACTGTAGGTACAATTTTTACTCGTTCATACGCCGATTTTCAATGTAGTAATATTTCCTAAAATTATAAAAATTAATTAAAATCTACATAATTTTATTAATATATTAAAACAATAAAAAATAGTATTTATTACATTTAACGTGCAGTTTGAACGGCCGAGATAAAATAATATAATATTCATAATTTGCGTGTAACAATTCGTATTTTTTTAAAAAAATATATCGTGTAGTCAATTTGAAAAAAATAATTGTTTCGTATTACGAATTGGCTTTATATTCATGACTTTCAAAAATTATAATTATTTATAATATTATTATACGACTGTTTATTCTATTCTGTGGTTTAACTACAATATATTAATAATTATTAATATGATATTTTATCGATTGGCCAATCATTGATTTTAAATTAACGTGTCGATTTAAAAATAATAATTATTGTCGAATAAGTATCGTGTCTATTATACACTATGACGTTAAATGATTATGAGAAGAAGGACAGAAATAAAAAGAAATATGCATATCAATATATCATGATTAAATATCATATAATATTATTATAAACGCCTAAATATTACATTAAATATATGAACCTTGTTTTAAATATATTCTCCATTTGTATTTTTTACATAAACGTTCTATTTATAGATTATATAATAATACATTAATATTAGAACAGGATTACGATTTCTGTTACACATAATATTATTATATTATATATCCCATATAATATGTGAGATGTGAACGCAAACGTATAAGAATTTTAAGAAATTTCATCTTATTTCAAGAATTTTCTATGCTTTAAATATTCAATTAATCCAAGAAGATTTTAATTCATAACCACGCGGACATATTATATGACTATATTATATACTAACGTGGTAAATGTTTTGCTAGGAGTAGGGTTAGAACTCGTGACCAATGCGACCCTCAGTATAAATCACTAGGCCACTAGACCAGCGTCCAGCACACATTTAATACTAAATTAAATAAATAATAATGAAGGTGTAGAATATTACAAAAAAAAAAAAAAAATGTTTTTTTTTTTTACCGTTTTAAGGAAAAGAAACGAATTTAACTTTTATTTTGGGATTTTTGAACAATTGTAATCATAAACCTCTACTTTATTGTACATTATTTGTGTATATATACATCATTGTCAGAATATTTTTATTTTATTTTATACACGCTTAATATAATTTATGTACGTGTAGTAAAAAACGTAATCATAGATCTATACATAGTATAGTTCTATTGCACCTGAATCTGGTAACCACCTGCTCGAACCTCTGAAGCCGCGGAGATTATACGATGAATTTTTTAGTTTTCCCCTTATGGGTATCACGGCAAGCATGCGCGTAAATAATTATTGTATATACTTGCTGTAAAAAAAGAAATGGATAAATCATAATACGCGAACCTAACCTATAATAACTTATAAGTATATTAAATAACATATTATATGTATATTGTACCAATTTGGTGTTTTCTTTTTTTAACGAGCGCATATAGCGTAATATTATGTCTATTATTATATTTATACTAATAGCAATATAATAACAGAACGATATTTAGAAATCGGTTAAGTACACCTATGAAAAAAAAAATTAAAAAAATAAAACGACATAATAATAATAATAATTTTAGCACCGGCGATCGTTTATACCGCGCGTTTGGTATACGGTGCCGACCGATCGGTAACGGATAATAATATTATAATGTACCTACAATAAAACGTTGAAATAAAATGTAACACGGACGAACCGCCAGACATAATAATATATACATATATAGTATATTATATTTGATATTATAATAATAATGTTAAAACACGGTATATACCTAATATACCAATGTACAGGTTACAGGTATATAATAAACGTTATATTGTGGCGTTTATATTATATTGTTATATGTTGAAAAATAAAAAACGAAATACTCGGTTGACTCCGGCCTTGTTTTTAATGATATAATATTACAACGTATGTCTATAAAACAAAAATAGATATATCATAGTATATAGGTTTAATTTTAATATGTAGTAAAATAAATTGGTATAAAACATAATAAATAGATACCATACCCATACTATAGGTATAATTTCAATATATAGTATAATAAATTGTAACTATATAATGATAATAAATATACGATTTGATATATTTTCCCTGTTTTCGACTTATATTAAACTATAAACATAATATATTATAATAATACACTATATTATTTTGGTTTTAGCAATACGCTATTATTAGTAGGTTGCGAAAGTGGTTTGGCTTGCGCAGCCTACGCGTATATTTTGTATAATATGAGAGTATAGATTTATTATTTGACAATTTTGTTTACTTCATATGGTAAATAATTACAGGTTGATAACATAAATCAGACAATCGTGGTTTAACACGGTTATAATACCACGAAAAACCGCATTTAAAATAGTAGTGGAATATAATACGTATACCTTAATGCTTAATATTATAATACGAGTCTGACCAGTGACCATACCAACCAATGTGACCGTGTCTGTATCATTATATTATTATAAGTATACCTTACCTTAAAACCCGTATAACGTATATATATATAGGAACTTTCGATATGACGTGGAAATATAAAAATCGATTTTGTGATAAATGAAGGAAATCGTCCTGCTGCAGTGTATATTATATGACTATAAAATATATTGCCGCTTGTTTCTATATATATATATATATATATTCGTATTTTCTCCTCCCTTTTACCGCAAATGCCGTGACATTAGTTTCCGGATTTTCATCCCTTTTGTCCGCGAGACAATGTAATATTATATAATATATATATATATATATATATATATATATATACCCGTTTTGATATCGTTGTACAGAAGATATATACTTTGTCGCAGGAACGACCCTTACACGTACACATCACACATACATCACGAGCACACACACATATATATATATATATAATATTAAATCGCGGTGGCTTTATATTTTATAAATTAGACCTTTTATTTGTTTTCAAAGGAATCGCGACCGTAAAGAATATCGCGTTGTGGCAAAACCTTTTTTTTATGTTTCTAAAAGCAGCTATCCTTTATTCTTCTTTAAAGGTCGTCTCCCCCGTGTCCGAGGCACTATAATAATAATATAATGTGTACAACTCGTATTATACGTATTTTTATATTGTTCTATAACGCAGCTGCACCGTGGTTATTACCGCATTGTTTTCTAGCAGCGGTTAGATCCATGGTCGTTAGATCGGAAATTTGAACGCGCGATACGTTATCATTATTATTACTATTATTGTTATTGTCGTTATTATCATTATTATTATCCGAGGAACACGTCCGTCCGCGGGCGGACCCTACATCGATATTATATATAAAATAGTACATATATATACTTATATATATAATAAGAATAACGTCTTTGGTATCGTGTTGTGCGCGCGTTAAGACGTTAAGTTTTCGGAACGAAAGTTCGAAACGATATTATTATTACACACACTATATACAATATAATATCATACGTCGTATATTTTAATAATATTATTATTATTACGACGATCAATGCGCGTCATGTGCGACGAGTATTATTGCGGTCGTATTGTTGGTTAGTTTTGTTTTTTACGATCTTTCCGTGACGGATAATACCTGCTCGAATTTGTAAGCGTAAAATATATCTCCTTCTGCTCGTTTTCGACTATATCGTTATTGTTTCGTTATGTATTATAATATATTATACAGGGCGTTTGAAAAAGTGTGCGTAACAATAACGTCGTTTTTCGCGACCGACGACTCGTTATAATCATAACGATACGTAAATATATTATATAATATTTTTACGATTTACTGCGTGATATTATACCTACCGAAGTACTAAAATATGACAAAAAAATTATCAATCAAAATTCTTCATAAATCAACGAAACGTTTTGTTTACTTTTTAAACAGGCTGTATACAATAGTACAATACACTTTATACGTCATGTGCATTCTACCTGCAACGCATACGTGTAGGCAGATACCTGCATATTATTATATGTAGTGTATATAATTTACATTTAAATATTATTTTAATTTCGTGTACTTGTACAAAGTAGGTACTTCAAAACAAATTTTGTTTGTTAGAACAGAAAAAAAAAACACTATAAAATGGCTAGGTCAAAAAGAAAAAAATCCATTTCGTCTTAGGATATTAAACGTAATTATTATTAATATCATATAATTATTGCGGAGCCAATTATATTATATATAGGATTTATTTTCTCTTATTGCAATTAAATGATTATAATTATTCGCATTTCACATTATATTGTTCAATAAAAATAGCGTATATAGGTATAATTATTTTTCGTTTAGAAAATTGGTTAAGTACTTATTTATATATTAATATTATATTTGTAAACCAAAATGATGGTTATACTTACGATTTTTGGCAATTATTAATAGTCATTAATATGTTTTATAAATCTTTATTTATCGTAAGTATACATGCAAGTAATTTTTTTCTAATTCAATTTTAGGCAATTACGTATGTTATATACTGCAAAATAATTGTTCCCTTGACCTGATTATAATTATAAGTATATAAGTATAAGTGTTGTTTTCACTAGGACCTGATTATTATTTTTAAGGTTATGTCTTATAATATGTACGACCACGGCGAAGAAGTATTATTTATATTCATTCGCTAACCCGTAATAATAGTCTTCACCATATTATACTAACAGTCGTATATTGAATACGGCACGTTTGGCCGAGAAAAACAATAATGATCAGTTACAGGAAGTCATTCGCGCACGCAATTGAATGTCAATTAAATCGCATTAAATTGTTGTTTTATAATAATATATATGTATAGAAATGAGCTATTATAATTTATAAAGTTCTCTTAACAGTTGCCAATTAAACGATAGCAGTTCAAAACGGATACCGATATACAATACTCCATACCATGGTCTCGGTATAGTCATATGTTATATATTATTTTATTATACATATTTATGACACGCGTGTATAATATATTATATTATTATTGGTATTCAATTATTATACGGACAAAGACATCATGTGAAAATTTCCCGTACAACGTTGCCTGTTACTCCTAAATATTGAAAAATAACGATTTTATATTATAATTGATTATGTTTAACGCACAATCCTGTGAAATAATCCCCCCACGTGGCCACATTTATCAAATTTGTGTATATTTGATATTGTTATAAAAATTTAATTTTAAATAAATATTTTTTTTCTTGTAAAGTGTAGTTTTCTTATAGGTACCTACTTAAAGAGTTGACGAATAAATAAATTTTGTGACTTGTCTAAATATTCAGGAAGAAGTAATTTTGTAAATACTTAAATTTATTATATTATATGTGATTAAATTATATATATTAAATATGACGTGATGTATATATATTATATTATAAAATATGTAATAATACGATTTTATCGTAAAATCGATTCGAAAGAAGGAAACGGGATTTTGATGAAAGGGTATAACATGATAACGATCGTAATGTTAAAATAAAATGACGTCGTCTGATTACTGTGTTGTGTCTGTAGAATGTTATAGGTCTAAACATACCCAAATTATACAGGGATGAAGATAACACCATTCCATACTATTTGTCTTAAATATCGAAAATTCAAAAGGATTGCGTGTTTTGCGATGTAAAATTTAAAAATGTAATTAGGTAAACGAGTATCGTGTATATTATATTATTATTATTATAATAATTGAAAGCCCGAAGCAATATTAAAAAAATAAAATAAAAATACGTTCATATATTTATTTAATTAGATCGAAAATCCGGTTTTGTAAGTACAAAATATAATATTATTAATATATATATATATGCTGTTAAAAAACAATTTTCGTCCAAACTTATATGTTTAAGTTTAATAATCGTTTAAAAATCATAATAATTATTATATTTTAATATATTTACGGTTGTAAGTAGGTACATATATTATAATGTATTATGGCTTCTAAGTATATTATAAAATCTACATATTAAAACGTTGTAAAAGGTAATTTTTCATAAAATAATAATAATAATAAAAAAAAAAATAATACACCACTACCGTGTTAAAATAAATATTATAATATATTATATATTTTCTTATAACGCGCATTAACTATAACCACTAACGCACACGCTTATAAAAAAATAATAATATATACCGACACAACAATAATTTTATAACCTCTAATAATTTACTGTTTCGACGGTCTGTTTTTCGAGCGGTTCCTAAAATATAATAACGTTAAATTAATAATATATACACACACATTATGAGTCACGATTTTCAATTAGCCCGTCCCATAATAATATTGTTATGATACCCACTTATGAATTAGTGTATTTATTTTATTTTATTTTATTTAACCTAATAACGTACTTACTAAAAAAAATAACTACCTACCTACTAAAAAAAACAAAAAACTATAATCACTTTCCTAGAATGTACCTCCCATAATATATTATATACCCAGGTATAAAGTCGCGTATATATACGAAAGTTCTTGTGAAATAATTTATTATTTCAGTTTAGCTGTTTTCGTGTTAAAACACACATATATAATATAGGTATTATCTAAAATATACCTAGGTATAAGTTATAATTTCACGATTACGTTTTAAATTAGGTATATTTTTATTACGTTCGTTTATGCGAAAAACCACACACACACAAAAAAAAAAAAACATAAATCAGAATAATATTATCTAAAATCGAAAACATTTACGACTTTACGCGTGTATAATATAATTATTATATTCGTAAAAAGAATTTTTTTGGTTAATTCGTTAAAGAATATTATTATAATGCGCAATACATTGTTCTATATGTATTCTTAACCTCACATATTATTATATTATAATATTTCATTTTCGCATACATGCGAAAATAATAATTGTATTTGAAAAACAACTACGTAAAAATGTACGCGTGCGACTTTATTATATTATTTAAATTTTTATCAGCGTGACGTGCAATTTACGAATAATAGGTAAGAATACAATTTTCTTCTTCGTTATTTTTTTCGTTTTTATCTAATTTTTTTTAAAAAGAAATTATAATTTATATTTCACAAGATATATATATAATATTATTATATTATAACATATAAAATCCCATTAGTATCCAACAAAATTATCTATACAGAGTGATTGGTTCGTGTGGAAATTGCATAGGTATATACATATAATACCATATATATAATATTATATAGTACATATTTTTATAACACGATATTCACTCTGTATACATATTCAGTAAATAAAATATACATTTAATGTATCTTGTATCTATATATAAATAGAAGGAAAAATGAATTTCGCCGACGAATGAAAAAAAAAAAAAAATAAATAAATCTTAAAAACGTTTACGTCTTATTATGCATAATTTTATTTTTATTAAATCTCTGTAATTTCGTGTGGGCTCGTGTATACGTGTCACACACACCTCATTCCTCATACGCATATATATATATATATTATATAGGGTCTCCGAAATGTAATTGCGTCGAAAAAATCGGACGTCCCGCGGGGTGTTTCAAAATTGAATTCCATCCGGTAGGGAAAAAAACGTCGCCGGAAATGACGTCGGCAATGTTCTTAATACGTAATTCCTTTTAGGCTTTTAGCGATTTGTTTTGCTACTTTTTATCGTTTATTTATATTAAATATATTATTCATTATACGTATAAAAATATTACTTATACGATATTATTATATTATATACAAGGAGATTAAAAGATTTACATTAAGTATTAAACAGAATCTAACCTAACCTAACCGTCACGCGGTAATCGTATAATAATATATTATTACTATGTAATGGGTAACGTTAACGTTTTGATAATGTCGTATCTCGTATTAGCCTGCAAACGTTAATACATCAAACGTTAACTGTTATAAATACGATTAAAATTTTAGATAATGTATATAATATATTAACCAACGCAATAACATGTCGCCAAAATGATAATATTTTTACGAATCTGATAGTTGACCACCGTTGATCTCGTATAAAATTACACGCGGTCGTGTATCACTGTTGATCTTTAGAATGTTAAGGATACAGGCCAAAAGGTGACTCCACCATATACCAATAACACATAAATTATTTTTTATTGTTACCTACTCATTTGACGTTTTAAAAATTGACGTTAAAAAAAAAACATTATCATTACAGGTATACAAAAAGGTAAAAGTAATATCATATTTATATAAATTAATATTATCCGAATTGTGTAATCACGTTAGACATAATGTTATGTTCTTCATCCGACTAATGTCAACATGATATTATCATATAACGTTAAAATTATATAATAATATTATAATATCAATATGGGAATGATAAGAACGAAGGGCGATATCGGTTTTATTCGTTACAAAAAACGACGTGAACACTATATTTTTTTATTATGAAATATTATTATAATGTCTCTGAACGCGACACCGTCAGTTTTGCTGTTGACGTGACTGCCGCACTCTTGTATGTAATAAATGTATGTATATATATAGTGTGCGGTCTTTACCTGTTCGAAAAGTCTGGAGGAACTCGAAATAACAAAAACAAAAAAAACTAATTTACATCCCGCACGGGGGTTCGCCCCATGCAATTTCGTCCGACGAAAACGGAGGGTCCAAAATTAGCTGCCAGTTTCAGCGGCGCCACGGCCCTCCCGCCACGTCCGCGTTGTTGGCAACAATGGACCACGCGAAATGAGAAAATCTCCGGTGACGTCCTATTCTTGTCACAGCGCCAACCCCACGAAAACAATAATATATACCTACTATATATATCTTGGATTCTTGGTTAATTGAATTTATCAGTTATATACGTGATATAAGTCCACGAGAATATTATGATAATAATACGGCGACCGCTATGATAATTATTTTATATAATAAAGTTTTTACTCGTCTTGTTTCCGTATGAAAAAAAATTATAATCCGACGAAAACGATAATCTCTTTTAATTTATTTATCGTAAATATTATAACACTTATCCGATGGTATTTATCTGGTCGTAGGTACGTATTACCGGATACGTGAAGTTTATACACGACTGTACGGCCAAAAGACCGCGTGTGACACGACGTAAGGTGCCAAAATTCGTTTTCAAAATTAAACGATTAAAATTTATGATACGTCATGGTCATGTTTTATAAAACGAATTACAAACGATTATATTTTTTTCGGTATTTGGCGTAGACGGTTCTATAGCGAACGGAACACACCCATTTTAAGATATTATCAAAGTGTATAATACGCAGATATATAATAGTTTCACTTTTTCTGGCAAACACTGTTCATAATAATTATTAAATAGAATCAAGGTTAAGTTAGCAAAAAAGAAAAAAAAAGAAAAACGTTCAATGTGCTATACGTGATACAGTAGAGTAACGCGAAAAATGTACAAAATCAGTTTCGGCGAATAATTCGTAATAATAATAATAATTGTGGTCAATATACCTATAATATGTTTGCTGCACTGATTGATATCCTTAAACATTTTGAACAGTTATATGGCGTTCTCGTTAAGATTGTCTTTTGCGGTTATTTTGTGGCTCTATACGTTATATAGGTAGTTCTAGTTTATATAATAAATGCGCTATTGTCGTCATAACATTGCCAACACGACTGTATTTTATTATATATATAAATAATACGAGACCGGCCTATATATTATTAAGTATATAAATTACTCTCGCTGGACGCATAAAGTGTACACGTGTTTATTATAACGTATATATAATAATAATCATAATAATAATAATAATCATAGTAATAATAATAATAATAATAATAATAATAATCCGTAAGGCGCCCTCCTGCAGACAATGGACGTCTATATTTATAATGGATTTTCGCCGTAATGACCTTCTTCGGGAGACCGCCGAAATAAATGACCCGGAAATTGGACGGACGCGCGGTTCCTCGCAGCACATGAATCACGACGACAACGTTGCCTGACCGTTGTCCGTGTTTTGCGTCTCTTTTTTTTTTCTTTTTCGTTTCCAAACAACAACCCGACCTTTCGAAAAACACGATAATATCGTTATATAATTGGGTAAAAACGAGCAGCACGTCTTATATGTATAGATAAAAAAAAAAAAAAAAAAAATCGACCGAAAATTTCGATATAATACGCATACAATATTATTATATTATTATTAAAGAAACAATTTTATTTTCAATATCAAATAATATATCATGCAAAATATTAATAAAATTTTAATTATTTAAATAATTTAATTAATTTAAATATTTTACTTTTATTATAATTATTAGAATATCTCTTCTCTTAAAAATTCAACCGGAGAGACGATAATAGTTAGATGGTATGCGTATATCTCCCTCGTTATAATAATATTATTGTATACAGGTATACTAAACTTCTACCGAGTTTACGTGACGAGACGAGACTCGGGTGACGGGTTATAATATATACGCATTATAATTAAACTTACTGTAAATTCGTTCTAATCTCCCTTCATTTCTATCACTAGGTAAATATACCTAGATTCTAGGTATATACAAGGACCACGGTTAAGATTATAAAAATAAAAAAAAAATAATGTAATATTCTGTTCGCCGTCTGTTCGACTCGGGTACTATAATAATATATTCGTATATAATATACTTTATTTTACAGCAACTGTTTAGTGACTCGCCTATTTATTGTTTAAAATTTAATTGCATCTTATTGGTATTTTATATTATTATTATATTTATTATTATATTTATTATAATATAAACACAATCGCGGAGGGCACACGACTTTCATCCGTCGCGTTATATTGTTGTCGTGCGAATATACGTACGCGTATTTTAATTTGATTTTTTTCGCACACGTTGCCAACACGATTAAAATATACTAAATGTACGAATAGAAACGTATTATTACGCACGTATTTTAATCTTGAAAAAGATTTTTTTTTTTTACAACAATCGATTATAATATATTATACCTACTTGGAACTTGAATAATTATTCAGGGTCGTATATAGTATAATGTAGTATACATAATGAATAATTAAAAACCAAAAGTATAATAAATACAAAATATAATTTCACATAAATCAAAATAATTAACATTTTTATTTTGCATAATTTATGTAATTATTTATATTTGTATTTAATGTCAAACTATGTTATAATCACTTATATAGTTATGATAAAATTGTTTTAAAAATAAATATTTGGAATATAAAACGATACGATATAATATTATATCGATTAAATTATATTTTAACTATATTATATAATGAAACCTCGATTAAAACTTACTTCCGTATACATTTGGTTAATTATTAAACATAACCCTGTTTACTTTATATAGTGAATTAATGATGATAACGATAATGTTGCAAAATTTAAATACGTATTCCAGTTGTCAATCGCAGTGGTCCAAACTAGTAAATGTTTTCTCAAGCGAATTATATTCGAAGTTATGTGGAAATTTCAATAAGACGTTATCGATCTCTTAAGATACTACTAAAATAATAATGTGAATGATACTTGAATAGAAAAGTCAAAAACTACATTAATTTATGTATTTAACCAAAGTAAGAGGTACTATATTATGTTTTGTATAATTTATATAGTGTTCTCTACGATGCTCGACCTATATAATTTATTAAAATTAGGAACATATAATATTATAAACAATATATTTAAATTCTCAGTACCTATATTATATAAACTCGTACAATATATTTATATTTATATAATTTTGATCTGGAATTTTTAATTCGGCTATATTAAATCTATACAAGTAGGCAGTCGACTGAAGAATATTTAATGTCTGTTTTTTTCTGTTTTCGTCCAAGAAGTTCAGACTATACTTACAGGTACTGAATGCATAAGTATATAACTTAAATATATAACTATAATATAACTTCTTTTTGGATTGTGCTAATAATAATAATGGAAGGAACTGCAAGAGCCAGGACGCATATAGACACGTCTGACATAATATCATCGTATTAACATATATTAATATTATTATTATTATTATTATTATTATTATTATTATTATTATTATTATTATTATTATTATTATTATTATTATTAGTATGACGTATCGCGTATACTTAAATGTGATGTTGTAATAACGTGTTTATGCGATTATTTAATATGCTATGCCTATAGCATGTTATATGCGTGTTTGGTATCTTAATCAATGGGATAATTAAATAAAAATTCACCGGGCGAATACGAAACTATAATAATATATTAAATTATTATTATTATGTTTTATTTCCGTCGGCCAAAGGAAACGTCTTATATATTATTGTATAATATCATGTACGAATTGAATATGCTTGTGTATACCCTTTATACAAAACAACAGCTGTATTACGGCGATAACATTGCGAGCACGTTTTACTGTTATTGTTATTAGGTAATAGGTACCTATACCGCGGTAACGGTGCGGGTATAATTTGAAAAAATTTTGACGATGACAAGCCGGGCGTTGTCGATGTTTCGTAGAATAGTATACCTAATATAGGGTTTTAAGCACGCACGGGCGACTCGAACGGTCGTCGGGGGAACTCGGGCGCATCGTCCGATAAACTTTGATTTCGCCGAATAGCGCATTTAGACTGTAACTGTATAATAGTAATAATTCGAGTTTCTATCGAAAACGGTATTCACTCTCCCTCAGAAGAGTTAAATAACTTTTATTTTTAATAAACTTTCGCTTACGTTTTAAGCACACTACTGGGAAAACACCTGTTGATTTACGTTCGGTCCTCGTCATATAGGTATATATGCAACATAATATACTTACACTTGATACTCGCGAATAATTCTGGTCCACGACGCCGTTAACGTGTAATAATAATATTATATTATGTGGTATACAATAAACTGAAAAACGTCGGTTTTATTATTTTCGAGCTATGACCAGCAATCTTTGAGAGAAATGAAAAATGTTGAAAAACAAACCCGAGTGGAAACACTGCAAGTATACGGGGGTATACTCGTAAAACAAGACATTAAAGCTTGTAAAGTATAAAACCTACAGAGAAAACAAAAAAAATTATTGCAGTTTTGCTATTTTTTTGTTCTCTGACTTCCAACTTGTTTATCTCGCATTGTTATAGCCCGCGCGTATATACTCTAAAAAAAAGTTTTCATTTCTATAAAAAAACGTATCGTATTTTTATACACTTGAGCGCTTCTATATATTTACGTTGAAAATTTGAAATACGGTTAACTGCCAAGTGCAATTATTGTCGTTTCGTCTTGTTCTGGGTAGTACGAAAAACAATAGACTCTGCAGGTCGGGTTGTTTTATTACCGAATCGATTAAAATGATATTCGTATCGATGTTATCGGCGAAACGTTATAAGAAAAAAAAACGGAGGAAAAATTAATGTCCTTGGTAATTTAAAAATCGTTAGATAACATACTCTTGCGGGACGGGTTCGAAAATAATATATAATAATTATCATTATATCATTAACTCTAAAAAAAAGAACGAAATACGAGTATATAACGCCACACCGCGACGAGATAATCGATATATTATATTCAGTATAGGTCGCGGGGAGAAAGTAATTTTTTTTTTTTCGTTTTCTCGGCTTTTATTTATATATCGCGTATAAATTAAATTACACGTTATTATTGCAACGCTGACACAGACTTATTATCGTATTTAAAATATAATAATATTTAATACGCGTGTATTATAACAAATATAGCCGTTTCACTAAAAACCATGTGGCGCGAATTTAATAATAATAATATATTATTATTATTTATTATTATATTATGTGTATTATACATTGTTAAAGTAGTAATACGCGGATACCGCGGTATTGGTATGGCGGTATATAATAAAAATACGCTGTCGTTGTTGTTATTGCAGTTGAGTTTCCGGCGCGTGTTGTGTAATTCGATGATGGTGAAAAAAATGAATAAATACCAAAGGAAACTGCCATCGTCGTCGGCTTCACGAAACTGAAAATTTACGCCCCTTCGTATACCTACCGTCTGGATTTCGTACACATATCACATATGTACAATATTATATTTAATACGGTCATAATCATAAGGATTATATTATATATGAATATCCATGCGAGACACGAACTGATAGATCGTAATATATAGATGGTATCTATATATTATTCAACAATATAACAGCTGTCATGATAAAGTATTAACTTCATTGTTGGATGATAATTTTTGAATTCTTCTTATCCAGACATTATTTAGTAAACCTGTAAAATTGTAATCGTTTTTACGATTTTAAACATCGTAAAAATTTGCGAATCTCATATATTATTAATTATTGTTACTATATTACCGATGTAGAATTTATAAAAATCGCTAGAAGTCGCTAAAACGACGATGTATTCAATATATAACGTATATTTTTGTACGGCGTAGGTATAAGAAGTCTTTGCGAATATTACATTGTGAATTTGTAGATAACAATAAATATATATTAATAGATAGGAGGAGCAAGGGTTGAACGCACGAGAAAACTCGCTCGTAAACATAATATAATAAATAATGTGTGTGTATACGTATAATAATAGTATCCTGTAACTCGTTTTCCCTCACAAAAGAATAACATTGCCGTTTTAAAAATGACCATTATACACACGCGGGCATGCGGCGATAAGAATAACCGACCGTATGCGTCATAGACGACTATAATAGTAGTGGACCAGGAATGATGTAAAATCTGTAAAGCTATCTTGACTTTAAATAAATCTGCGGTATTACCAAAGACAATAGAAGTGTAGTAATATGTTATTTGGACAAGAGATAACGGATTTAACTTTGATAAACGTGATAAAGCTCGTTATATTGTGGTCACAGATGTAATATAAAACAACTAGTCTGGGTTTTAGACCAAATGGCCTGGCAACAAAGACACTTTGAAAATATCACCATTTTATTGAAAATAAATGGTTATCTTAAATTTTGTAAAAAGGCCTGATAATAGTATGGTGCAATGGTGCATATACAAATTCTAAACGGTATTCATTATAATTTAATTTATTCTATGGTAATGCGTCGTATTTCCACAATGCCATCGATCACGTGCGATGTTAAAAAAGATTTAACGTTCTTTTAAAAAAAAGGTAATTCAATATTTTGTCTGCCATAAAAAACCCACAGACAGATTAACTATCCGCAGTCTCTCACACGTGTGAGTTTCATGTAAAACAGCTATTATTTCTAGTTTGTATATGCTTATATTTTATAACCTATAATATTATGTCAATATGGTACACACGGTTTGTAGATTATGCACGTTTCGTCGAGACCCGAGTCTGTATAATATTATTTATAATAATAATTATTTAGGCATTACGAAAAGTAAATATCTCTTATGCGTTCGAGCGTATAAATCAACAGCTTCAAATAGATAAGTCGAGATAGACGTACCTACATTTTATCATTTACGATATATGATAATATTACATTAAACTCTTCAGGAATGGACCAAAGTAAACCGAGCGGATAGTTTGGAGTGTTCGACTGATGAAAACCCGAGTGGCGGTTGCGGCGATTCAATCGCCGAGACACTCAAGACGATCAGATAAAACGAATATTATATTATAGGTAATCACCACGGCCCATCACGACAAGGCATAATAATATAATATAATGTATCCTCTCTTTCGTTCGTTCGATCTTTATATATTATTATTATTATTATTATTATTATTATTATTATTATAGTCCTTCTCTCGACAAACTATATTACGTACCGTCGTCCATCATCGTATAATAATAATAATATATATTATAATCATATTACGTAATAATAGCTCGTCGTACGTACCGTTTATTTATAATCGAATAACGATCATTCGCATCAATCGAATCTCATATAATATACGTATTATATAAATTTCGTCTAAAATGTTAAAATATTATACAACGAGTATCGAGAATAATATTATAAATTATAATAAAATGACGTGTCGCACACTCGAATAATCTCGACATCGGTTTGAAACTATATTATTTTATTTTCTCTGTGTATACGAAAAACGACTAGAAGAAAAAATTAATATTACTCGTCCGCATAGTTTTAAATTTATTTATAATAATTAATAATATTATATCGCCTTTAAACATTATATTATAAAATTATAATATTTGCAATATACGAGTAACGATGTTAAAAAAAAAAAAAAATAAAAATAATAATTATAAAACATTTCCTTTTTCGCCATATCGTAATATTATAATTTAATATCGCGATTTCCGGCAGGTGACGATGTCGGAAGGAGGGGTTGACCCCGAGGACGCAGGGTCATATGGGCACGTTGCGTCGCGGGGCTGAAGAGGCCGACACGCCGACCGATATCGACGACGACGACGACGGAGGAATCCGATCAATTTCGCATCGGTCGTTTTGATTGATGAACGCGCGAGGGACGGGGGGAAATAATTCGTCCTGTTTGACGACATATTATAATAATAATATAATATTATAATAACAATATAATAATTTTATAAGTTTTGGAATTTATCTTTATGTATATACCGTCACCGACGTTTTCGTTCGGGCCCTTCGCGCGCGGCGATTGACGTCGAAGTTATCGACCGAGACCCGACGGCGGCGCTGCCTTTTTTCCCCTTGTTTTTTCTTCTCATTTTTCTTTCTTTTCTTTTCCTTTTCTTTTTCTTTTTTTTTATCTATCGTCCACAACGGGCAATTGATTTATTATGCGCGCGACAGACGAGGTTCTCTTTTTTTTATATGTGTGTGTGTGTGTGTACGAGGTACGACGTACAGCGCGATAGAAATATGCGTGTCGTTTCGTATCGAAAAAAGGTTTTTTCCTCCATCTCGCATCGCGAACGTCCTGATCACCCTGTATATACGTTTTTTTTCTTATAACTGCAGATACTATTTTGTGATATACGCTATATATATAGCGATGACAAATACACACTCGATAAATTACCATTTCTAACACCACGTTATCTGTGCTCCGCGAAAAGAAAAAAAATTTGGACGTTCTTGTAACGTTTTCTCTTTTTGAAGGGTCGTTTCGGTCGAATCACGCGTGTGTAATAGTATCGTTTATTAAATTCTCGCGTATTTCGTTTACGTACGATCGAATAAATTTTATACATTAACATATCGATATCGTTATAAATTTATAATCTATAAAAAGTATAAGAACGATCCGATCCGTATGTCGTTTCAATTCAAACGTATTTGCTATATTATAAACGCGTATAAATTTTGTGCGAGATGGAAATAAAATTCCTTCTCTTGCAAAACTCATCATACGTCGCCTGTGTATAAATAATAATATTATTATTTACACACTACTAACACGTCACACGTCAGCGCAAAATATTTTTTTTTATAAATTTACGACATTCGTATATACTTATAGAAAATATCATCGTGTGATTTGCGTTTTTAAATTTTTTCCATCATAAAATGTCGAAACGAAATTTTTATATATTTTTAATATTGAAAAAACGTATCGGATTTACGACAAATGTATTTTGATAAAAAATTCGACTGTCGTTGAATGTTTGTTGACTTATTACGACTATACTTTATTTAGTTTACGCTATAAATCAAAGTTCGGACCGACAATTTGATATATACGAATACGATTATTATTATTATTATATACGCGTATTGTACGCCCAAACGTCTTTTGCGTAAATCGTTATCGTAAATCACAAATTTATAATAAATACGTTTAATTTTTTTTTTTTTTAATCTAAAGTTATAGCGATCATTTTTTTTCGTATACGCGTCCTTCACCCCTTTTTAAACGGCAGAAAAAAAAATAAAACGTTTGCACAAATTAAAATAATATAAAAAAAAATGATATTGGCGTGCGCTAAACGGGTTCATATTACTATTATATAGGTACGTATATTATAACAATATTGTATGAAAACTTCGGATGATATAATATATCAAAATATTATATTCGCGTTAAAAAAAAAAGAAAGTACCTACGTTCGGGTCGTTTATTTTATTTTTTTTTTGCGAAATTAGTTAAATTAATAATTAGAATATTACACTGCAGGACGTATATACGAGGAATTTTTTAAAAAAAAATAAAGTTTCGCCTTTTTTTCAATTTGTCTAATGGGTGTAATAAATTGCGCAATAACAAGACCATTATAATAATTATCGTTCGACGCTGTTTTCAGGCCGTCGGTCGGATAAATTATAATATTTCGAACATAATCGTATAATAATAATAATAATAATAATAATAATAATAATAATAATAATAATAATAATAATAATAATAATAATAATAATAATAATAATAATAATAATAATATAATAATTTTAATTAAAACAGAATATCAGGTAGAGCACTAGTATATGAAGTTTGAACGCCATCGTATATATAGTTGTTATAATAATTTACAACGAGTCGCGTTGTATATAGGCAACGAACGAATTCTGTTCAAACAAAAATATATATGAAATATTATGTTTTTACCATTACGCTTTTCGTTCGTTATAATTTTTTTAATAGTTTCACCGTATAATAATTATTAATATTTATATATTTATTTATTTTTTTCCGTTTCCTTAAAATTCCTCGTTATTATAATCGAACAATTGAATATTGTACTGTAATTTATTTTTTAATTACTTTCGCTTAAAATGAACCATAAATAATTTACTTCGATTTATCAGAATGTAATATAGAAACTACGTTATTTATAAAATATGAAATTCTAAAAAATGCGAAAGAACTTAAATAATTAATATTTCGAAGAACAATAAACAGTGAATTAAAAACGTTTAATCAAAACAATATTATACGGTTTACATTATTGTCTTTCTTGTAAACTATAATGATTAGTATATGTTTCAATTTTTCATCGTTCCAAGAACGCATACAATAATAATAATTATTTTTGTTAGTCAATATTAAGTCGAGATTTGTTATTTCTGAGTAATAACGATTTATTTGATTTATATTGTGTGTGTTTATGTAGTAGCATAAAAGAAAGATTACATTATGATTTAAATTACAATGACAATAATTTAGAACAATAAATTAATATTATGATGCAAATAAAGTTAAAAAAAAAATGACGAGTAGTAAGTATATGCATACGATTATTTTTTTTTATAATTATTATTATACGGTTAAAAGATACTATAAGTTATACTTATAAGAAATACATTTCAAGAAAATTATTTTTCCCATCTGAATGATTAATTTAAATTTTGTCTGTATTTTATATATTATTTTTTTAATATCGTAATATTTTACAGTCATCGTGCATGGCGTGCTTCCTTTTATATCAAAATGAAAAAGGAAATAATAATATTGATTATTTATCCTTCAATAGTAGTTGTATATAGAGTTCGTTATCACGTTTACGAAAATTCTTATTTCGTATTTTCATATACCTGTTGTCAGAGCTATAATAACTTCTTCAATTATCATACCTCTTGTTCGAATCTCAATTTCATTCAATGTTATTTTCTCGTGCAGGAAAATATAAAATTTATTTTGTTACATCGTCTATACAAATACCTACTTGTATTATAGTAAATAGGAATTTACTTTTCATATCGAAAACATTCTTTATACAGAAATGCACTGTAATTTGTTAGAAAAAAAAATATTTTCTAGTTTTGGACACAAATAAATAAAAATCCTACTCAAATATTGTATTAATTAATTAAATTTTTGATAACACGAGTAATTCCCATTATTGTTATAAAATTTCGTATTCGCTTTAATATAATAATAATATATTTATTATCATAACATTATGTTGGGAAATTAGATTAATAATTGATTTTTTAATTAAAATTTATATGTATTGGATGTATTTGTAAAAAAACAGGTCTTCTTAAACTAAAAAAAAAAAAAATAATAATATAATTCTATATATTATATTCTACCCATAATATAAATAGAAAAAGCTGTACTTAAACGTTTTGTTTGTTCTTACACGTGAATGATAATATAAATGTATTTTTTAATATTAACTTATTATTTAGTCATCGTAGCACAGAGCATACAGCAAAATTATATAATATAATATACAATACTCAAACTGCAGTTGCATTTTAAACGGCATATGGTATAATTATTATTATATATTTGTTTTGTTTGTTCGTTTCATTATATATTTTTTTTATATAGGTTAGGTACACTCGATCGTCGTTATTTTATTATCATATTATTACAATACAGCCGCATAACGACGAGCAATTAATTGGAGAATGACGAGACGAATATTTCGCATTATATACGTTAGCGGCGAATGGCGATTTACAAACAGATAATATAATAATATTGTCATTATTTTTATTATTATTATTATTATTATTATTATTATCATTATTATTACGTTTTTAACCGCGATCGTCACTGTAAATAATCTATAATAATCGAACGATAGTGCTGTGATATTACATAGATATACCACGCGAACGTATACATAATATTATATTATACGAATTTCAAGGGTTCGGTACGTTTTGGTTGCGTTACGAATCGGTCGATTTTCGAAATCTTTTGAAAACACAATACCAATGTTATATTATCTGTATATTATATTATACCTATATAAGGCGGGGGGAAAAAAAATAGAAAAAAGACATGTGCGAGACGTATTATATAATAATAATAATAATAATATTATATTATATCGAAAATCGGACGACGACGATGCGACCGACATGGGAAATTCGATTCTAGTACCCCAATTATTGACTATTATTGTTATGTGGTGTTACGACGAGTACTTTGAACGAGGGAAAAAAAAATTTCAATGAGAAATTCAAGTACAGACAAAACCCGAACGCCCGCTCGGGGCTAGCCGTTATCGCGTTACACGTGTCGCGTATGTTTGTACTACAATATACTTTTAGTATATTATTATAATAGGAAAATGTCCCGAGACCAAGAAAAACGTATACAGAGTGATCCGAGAACGAATTATTCGTTACGAACACTTTTTTTTTTTTAGGGAATTTACGATAGAATATTATAATATAATAATATAATGTAGGTATACAAGATAATCATATTGTACACGTTTTCTCATCGTCCTGTATGCACGTCGAACGAACGTATGTATAGAATTCGTATTTGATGTAAGGGACACTAATACTTATATAATATTATATTATAAATTTGTGTGTGTGTGCGTGTAAACATGTCACGTTTATAAACATAATATTTATATATTACATACATAGCATCACTTTGTATCTTTATCACATTGTTATAAATCGTGATAATAGTTACGGGATGATCTTATAGGTTAGATATCATAATATATATTAATATCACCAGTTGATTCTCTCAGTCAATATATCATTGTAATATTATATCGTGAAGATTTTACATTTTTTTTTTTAGTGTGAATTACTCATAAAAACGTCGACCGTTATAAAATGAATTATTTAATTTATAATAATGATATAAATTGTTCGCGTTTCTTAGTATTATGAAACGATAAAATGTGCGCATAAAAAAGTAAAAAATTAATTAAAACGATAAAACTTAAAGTATAAAAATATTATACTCGGAAGAGAACAGGTTTGGATTTTTTTCCCATTTTTCACTGGCCGCGTGGCATTTTCCGTATGCAATTTATACTCACGTGCCCCGCACACACAAAGGTCGCCCCGAAGGCTTATTAGAATAAATATAATAATAATATAATTATACGAACGAAATCGTTTTTCCAACAACAATAATAATATAATCGTCCCGAGGCCGCTCTTGGAATGACGTTTCGAAAATTCATCCCCGGCAGATGTAAAGTAATATTATAATATATCGTATGATGTAAAGAGACTTAAACTCCCGGTCGCACACGTGCATATATTATACAAAATTATAATAATAGAGGATATTGTGCCGTACAAGAATACGCGTCCGACGCATGTGCGACGTACAAAAAGAGAGTAAATATATTAATATATTAATTAAATATTCCGATACGGTTGTCGACCAACGGGATTTTCGCCCTTTATTTTTCAAGTACCTAGTGTCAAATCCCTCCGCGTCGTTATTTTATTAATAAAATAATTGTTATAATGAACGACAGTGATGCATATTATGATTTTATAGAATATTTTTACTATAACAGCGAGGTGTGTACTGCTAAAAACTAACATACTCGTAATCATCATAATGAACGAATTACAAATTAAAAATGATATACGTTATAAATTTATAACCTCTAAAATAATATATAATAACTTTAAAAACACGTATTTAGGTACAAACGATATGAAATTCATTAAAAATATAAAACGCCACAACAATGACGTTTTGAATTTATACGCGCATTACGTATTTCATAAAATTTCAAATTACAAACATATTTCAGTAAAAAAAATAAACTATAACATACGAGTATTATAATATTATTCCGTGAATCGTGATGAAATATCATTAACATAGAAGAAAAAAATTATTATTTTGAAGCTTTGTGTGCCCGCCAACGATATAATATTGTAACAACATATACATATACGTTTATAGATTTGAACGGTTTGATACGTTGATGTCGTGAGCATATATTGTTATTATTATTATTATTATTATTATTATTATTGTTATTTTTATTATTATTATTATTATTATTTTTATTATTATTATATACCAATATTATAATATAGTGATTGACGGCGGTGTACATACATTATAGTATAAAATATACGAGTATAGACGTGTCGACCCACAAAGAATAGATTTTGTATATACCATTGTATGTAGTAGGTACACCACATAAATATAATATTTTGTATAATGGTTATACGACTTGGATGAATACGCGTTATGATAATAATATACGCGCCCTTTTTACGCGTTCTGTACAATACGTTTTTTTTTTTTTTTTTTTTTTTATCATTTTTTTGTGCGTTTAAAAAAAATAAATCCTTCGTCTATAACGTGTATAATATAATATTATATAGGCCGTTAGAAAATTTGTCGGTACGATATCATCAAAAACTTGTACCTATATAGTCTATAAAATATTATAATATTTTGTAAAAAATTAATTTAAAATTTTTAATAATTATTTAGTATTTTAATATTATACTCCATAAATCGTTCGTACGAGTATACTTCACAAGAAACATTATAACGGATATTTTTATTTATTTTTTTAATCGAATTCCACTCGTCCGAATTCTTTATAATGTGCAGAAAAGTTTGTCCCTGAACCCTGATGATGCAGATCGCACGCGAAAATTAGATATTATAAATATAAATATAACGAGTCGTCGTGATTTTCCGATCCCTATCACCATATAATAATATTATAATGTATAAACGTTGTCAGTTTGTCACCGCGTGTTTTCAATAAATTTTCGGGACTTTTTTTTTTTCTTTTCGAGTAGGAAACCCGACGTATAAACTCTGACAGTTATACCTATATATGTATATAAATTATATACGTTAAGGTCTATTCAACGTTTGTGTTGTAAGAAAATCCATCTCTCGTCTTCGCCGTGTCACGTCGTTTGACGACGACGACAACACATTTCCCGTCATATATAATAATATAATACTCGTACTCTCGTATATTACATTATATACTTTTCGACACGGGGCAAAACTGCAACAATCGGAAACCCTTTTTTTTCTTCTATACACTCGTGTATTCGTTTCTTTCGTATATTATTATATTATGTTTTTTCTCTCGAATTTCCTACGGTACACTCACAACAATACTTTATATACATTTATATATACCGTCGCGTCATCTGGCGCGTCATTTTTTCCATTCTTTCTCGCGTCCGTTCCGAAACGGGAGAGACTCGCGCGTTTCACGGACATAATAATAATAATAATAATAATAATAATAATAATAATAATAATAATAATAATAATAATAATAATAATAATAATAATAATATACCCGTATATATATACGTATAATAATAAAATGCGCATAAAGCGACGATTTTTATTCTATACGGTCGGTCACGTTCAAAGCCCGACCGGGGGTCGAATTCCCGGTGAAAATATGTGCGTATCCACATTAAATATATTATATATTATATGGGGGTATTATGTGCTATGTAATGAATGTACGAGTATGTATCTCGTATTATCGTGTTATTCCATAAAGATTATTTTCTATATTAAATATATACCACTTTTAAGATTTATTAAGTCTTAAGTAAGTACTATATACAGTAAACGCACGCGAATAACTTCCATTTAAAAAAATAAATAAATAATAATTACAGTATATTATTATTATTATGGACTGGGCTTGTAGAGTAATTGACTCTCGCAAGATCTATAGTTGTTAAGTGAACAAAGGTATAAAATCGTGGAAGTAAAAATATTTATTATAGACTGTTTTTTTCTCGAAATAAGTTTGAGTAGGTATATATAGTGACGACTGCAGTTATATTATCACAAATTATTTAATTGTTTATACCCTGATAATATAAACATACTATCAGGCTACAGGATGTACCATATTATACAGTATTTTTCGAAATCGTCGATAAATAAAATATAATTCAAGGTAGAAATAATATAACGTTACACTTTTTTTCACAGCACGATACTTATACGCCATTTGCGAAACGGTTCTGTCTGGCTTTTATAAAAAAAACTAGTGTAAAACTAAAAATTAAAACTCGTATATGTGTGATTCGTTATACTTGTATTATATTATAATAATAATTATTATACTGAATGAATTTAAACCTATTATTATTATTATTAAATTCGTTTGGACCCCTATGCTGCCGGTCATATCCTTCGATGAGGGCCCTGTATAAATATAATAATAATATGTATTTTATTATATTTTCTACCTGTATATACGTACTACGTACAGTTGAATGATAAAATAAAGCCAAACGACTCGCCGTGATTGTATTACGATTATATTATTTAGCATTTTTTCTTTTTTTTTTCTATACTCTATTTATATACATGTATGTGTGTCTGCGTTCCTGTGACGCGCCACACGATGTGCGTATTGTGTATACAGAATGATCGTATTAACGTTTTTTTTAAAAATTAACGAACCGACCGACCGATTTTTGAAAATCCCCAGGATTATTCTGTATATTACAATAATAAACCTACGTACGAATATTACCGTGTCGAACCTAACGTAAAGCCATTACCGCGGAATGGCATTGAACGTGGTTGTTCCGAAACGTGTTATTATCGTATCGAATTACTATTTTGAAAACCGTATGGAACGCGCGGCCGCCGCCGACCAATTAGGAACGCGATAAATCAGACAGAAAAAAAAAACGTGCGAGCGTTGACTATCCCGGAGGCGCGTTTATTTAATACAGAAAAACTATTATATAGGTATGTGTTTTTTTTTTCAGATAAAATACTCGGGAATAATTTCGTTTTCTTCGAGGCTAGCCGAAAGTATTGAACTGGAAAAAAGAAAAAACGAATTTAAAACGCAAAAAAAAAAAAAAAAAGAAATAAAAAAAAATTCTGCACGAAGACTTCTCTCGAAGGATGAATATTAAAATATATATTATAATAATATGTTATAAGATGTAATATATAATATATTATGACTTTGCTCTTTCCATCCGACGTTTGTCGATGACGTTATAATATTATTACCTAAATATGTATACGAGCCTCCGAACTAAATAAACTATACATATAGATAATATATTATCATAAATCTGCATAAAATTCGATAAAAATACGTTTTTGATTTTAAATTGTATCAATTTTTTTAAAAGGAAAAAAGCCCTCGGTAAAAGTAAATCAAAGTATAATAATACGAGTACATATCGTATAACATTGGTTTAATATCATATTTTCGCAAGATTAATTTTGCGTATGATATTAACGATTGGAATATTTTATTTCCGAATATTTTTATTGCGTACAATAAAAATAATATTTTAATACATACGTGAAATCGGATAGGTACTTGTACGTTTCGTTTGCATTTTTTTTTTTTTTTTTTGTCGTACGCCAGTTTTCAGTGTGGTTTTTTTTTTGCCCTCACGAGCGGAATTTATTATTTTTTACGTCGGCCTAAGTAAATATTTATCGGTCGAACACGAATCGACATAATAAATAATAATAATAACATTAGTCTCGTATTATTATTATTATTATTATTATTTAATTATATTTTATGACACGTCTCGCCCTTCTAGTCATTCAAACCAGATTATTTTTATATCTTGGCGCGTATACGTTAATATTATTTTATATATTATATACTAAGCTTTTTATTGGATTATGACGAAACGCGCCTACGTTGCGTGAATTCGCGTTAATTTCCGTTTTCAAATTCACCGTCACGTTGTTCGAACGGAAACGTCCGTCTGTTGCGATATTATATTATAATATAGCAATCGGCGAAAAAATAAAAAAAAAAAAATATATTTATCGACAATACGCACGACGTTTATAAGCATTAAGCATATAAAAAATATTTTATAATACGCGTAACAATAAATAAAAAAATTTTAAAAATATTATCATAGAACCGAATCGAATAATATACGCGATATAATAATAAGCGGACATCGCGCGATTTCGTTTCCTCTATTTTATATATTAGTCATATTTACATAAATTATTATTATTATTTATTATTATTATTATTATTATTATTTTTTTTTTTTTTTTTTTTTTTTGTATTATTATTTATTATTATTATTATTATTTTATTGTTTTCTCGACGTGAGCGTAAACACGTAAAAAAAGTTTTAATGCGAATGCGTGCGAGGCTCGTTCGTTTCGTACGTACATTATAATTATAATAATAATAATTATTGTTACATAATTATCGTAATATATTATTATAATTATTATTACAATGAATACAATGCCATTATTATATGATACGAATTGTTTGGAATATTTAAATTACAAATATATAATTTTTATTTCGCCCGAATAAATAAATGATAAAACGATCACTTATGGATGAATTAAATATTGAAATATACTCTGTGTATAGTCTTATCATATTATAATTATATCGTCCATATGCGCGTTACGTTTTCGGGACACCCGATATATTTATTTTCTTACATCATAACATATGCGATATAACCGGGTATAGATATTATACTCATTTTTGTTACCGCGTGAAAACCAAAAACGACACACGTGCTGTTTATATTTTGTACCGTGCACGGTATACATTTCATTATATTATCGTAAATTAAAATATGTAGCATTTTTAACGATATAAAATTATAAAAGTTAATAAAAATAAAATGTTATTCGAATACGATTGAAATGAATTTTTATAGAAATATTTAACAAAACCGCATTATATAATATATACGTTATTTTGTTTTAGTATTCTTTTAATTATATTTGTATACATTTTCATAATTAAAGATGTATGCGAGATACAAGAAAAATATGTATACATATAAATAGCATTGGCAAATTCGAATAATTAGCTAATTGCTAAAACAGTAATAAAAGTTGTAATAAATATGCAAATGAAAGCAAAAAAGTATTTCACTATAATACGGAATAGTTAAAATATATATTATAATGTATCTCATTCCCATCGTCATTCTCATTATATATTATTATTTTTATTACGTTTATAGTTTATATATTCAAAAGTAAATAACATTACGAGTATAATATTCTGGTAACTGGCATTCACGTTCCGAATCCTATACGATAACCGTATCATGACGTAAATAATTGTTATCATGAATATAATAAGCCTCAGTCGTTCGAATCGACGCGAATAATATATGCAAACTACATATTATATATACAAGTATAATATATATATGATATAGGACTTGTCCGATAATCGCTATGGTGAGAGAGGGTTGAAAAATGTTTTTTTGTCATGTCGTTTACCGTCGTGTGCATATAACTATACGTCTGTTTTTGACTTTTTCAAATTAATGCGTTTTTATTTTTTCTACATGGAATAAAAAAAAAAAATGAATCGTTTTTTTTTTATTTTAATACGAAATATAAGATTCGGGCCGTTGAACAATATATTATATTTACCAATAAAATATATATAACCGCGGTTTAAATCTCTGCTTCTGCCGTTTGCGATTGTAATATTGATTTCCAATGTGCGAAAATACAGTCCATACGACGATCTACTCGGGTAATTATTACGATTATAAAATTTAACGCCTCGTATTTTATATGTTTTTAAACTTTATATCTGGAAACTGAGTACATACGGTATAAAATATGATCGCAAGTAAAAGATCGTCGTCGGACGATTAATATATATAGTCTTTGGATAATATTATAAATAAATGACGTTAGAAATAATCGTTTTTTTATAATATAGCAAAGCGGATTTTTTAAGTTTTCGTGTCCATTTTTTTTATCAAACACGCGTTATTATTATGAATTATAACAATCCCGTCTATAATAATATAGTCACATTTTTTATAAAATACGAGTATATTACGCATTATAAATATTCGTTTTCTAATAATTTTGTTATACTTTAAGTACAGGTAAAACTTTTTGTCTGAGATTTTCTTTTACTTACTATACTTACTTTTTACTTCAAACAAGTCGCACGTGTTTATTATATGATAATATTTTATATTTATACGTGCGATGCGGCTATTATATTACGAGTATAATACCTACTCGATTATAAATCATACATTTGAGACGATATATTATTATTGTAAATATTCTTTTTTAATATATAAATTATATTATACTATATACGTAAATACTTTTATACTTTTGAAATACGTATTTTATTACACGTCATGTATATTCGACGGTCCAAGTCTTATACTCTGTAAGTACTTTAGTATAATATTACGTTTCACTTCCACCAAATGATAATTTATATAGTAAATAATTTATTTAGTATAATAATAATATAAAGTATACATTTTATATTTTAAAACCTAACCCAGAAAGTCGAGGGGTTTAAAAAAGAAGAAAAAAAATACGTTCATTTCAAAACGAGTCTACTTGGTGTAATTATTATTTTTATGCGTATAATATGCTTAATTTAAAATTAAAAACGGTCCGGGAATGGACCGGATGACAATATAATGTTACTAATGGTAGGTTTTATGAAAAATGTGAACAGACGGAAAGATTTAGAGAAGAATGAAAAACGCTGGATTCGTGCTAAAAGATTGGTATAGTCATAATTACACTAAAGACTGTGCAGCCGCGTAACCGGCATCTGGTTTTCAATCTTTAACAGCTTTCACGTCCCTCGTCAAAAATAATTTAAAATCATATTGCGTGACATACAACACGTCTCACACAATATAATAATATGATGATAACCATTAAAATAATGTAAAAAATAAATTTTAAGATTATTAGTTTTTACGTCGGAATTATTATACGTAATATATTATTATATAATATTATAAATTATAGTTTGATTTCGATAAGTTATTAGGTTCGTAATCGAATTAAAAAACCCGAAACGTTTCAGTAGACTGCAGCTGAAACTGCAGTAAACTGCTTTTATGACTATCAGGTCATTTTGAAGCTTGTTATCAATATTGAAGTCACATTCGATATCAATTATAATATACGAAGTTGTGATCCAAGTGTATATAGGTTTGATTATGTTCATACTGAAGCAGCAACAGCATCATGGACATAATTACGCCGTTCGAAATGGAATGTTGATCTTGATATTATATAGAATTTTTCTGTTTCTTGGAATACTCAAAATACACAGTACCTATTTGGATTTCTGTTAGATACAATTTGATAACAAGTATAATAGTATTGTTTGGCCGTTTCCGAATTATGGTTCATTTTATTCTATACATACTTTAACGAGAAAACGTGAAAAAGAATTATTATAATTCATTTTTTCATGTTCGACGTGCGGTAGGTATATGTGTCTACCCGCATACTCCCACACAATAATATATTATACCTTTGATTATAATAGCGCTGTCCATTTTTACCCATACACTATTTTATATTATTATATATTATCAGTAGGATCTACGTATAAGAACCAAGGTATATAATAAGATGGGCACTGTATATTGTAATATCTTTGGAAACGCATTTAATATCAGATACGGGCATAAAATCCACGGTTACAATGGAAAATAATACGTTATATTTATATAGTAAATAATAAATAACATAAACTCGGAAGTTATGTGCATCTAGCGTGTAAACTTCATTATATTAGTTCCAAATTCGAATTTCAACCGATAGGGGCCAATTGTATGTTATGCATACCTCACGTCTAGACGTTTTCTTAAAGGCGGGTTTAAAATGTATCTTCTTTTTCTACACGGCATTAACGTATAATTTCTGAGAGTTCCTTTTAATGTTTCTCTTTTATAGAAAGATATTTATAATAGAGAATAGACACCTAACCTTATACCTATTATTATTATTATTATTATTATTATAATACGCCCGCATTTGGTATCCTAATAATATAATATCAGCTGCTACGCGGAGGTTTCAATCTTTGTAAAAGTCCTTTTATCTACCTTGGTATATAATATTATTATGTTATATGTTTAAGTACCGTTCCCAGTTTAAAATAGGTAAATACCTATAACGGGATTCGGGGATTGTGTTCAAATATCCTGCGTTTTCTCTGAAATTTCTATACTCCAAATCAATTTGATCGGCCTCGTTCGGTCCGTACACGTACCTGTATAATATAATAAAATATCACGCTATTTTTATGCCGTTCCCAAAACATATATTATATAGGAGAGTAATAATAATATAAAATATAATATTGTTGTTTATTACGCGTTGCCGTCTTTCGGTGACGACGAGATATATTTTTTGATGACCGAATACGGAACGTGACCGTATTCGTTAAATGGGCATCACCCCTAAAGGTTTCGGAAAACAAAAGGAATCGTGATGGATCCGCCACACGTCGTCATCGACCTCGCGCGCGCAGAAAACACGCGAAGAATTTCGTATGTATATCGTATATGTCCGAAAATAATAACACATATATATATATATATAATAATATACAGGTTAGGTTATACGCGGTAACCGGTAATAGTAGGGAATTCGTGAAAATAAAATAATAATAATAAAAAAAGGACCCGCAATGACCGACTGTACACATACCCTAAACGAAAATAAAAACACGAACCCAACAACGATATTCGTCATTAAATGACGACGATAACTGTTTTTATTATTAACTATTATTATTATTGTTTTTATTACAGTAGGTTATATACCTATATAATATAATACATTATAATAATAATAATAATAATAATAATAATATAATATGGTATCTGTACATTTCTGCAGACCGTAAAAAACTCGACCGACATTTTCACACGAATATTTATAACGTATAGTCCACTATCGTTCTCTCTCTCGCTCTATCTCTCTCTCTCTCTAAGACCAAAGTATATAATATTATAATAAAATATATGACCGCGGTATGTGCACGGGGGCATATAAACAGTATTTATATAATTATTTTTATTCGTTGTCCCGACGGCCTTTCGGTTTGCTCTATATATTTTCGCCCCGAAATGATTTTTTTTTTTTTTTTACGGATCACAAAGTCCGAGACCACCGTCCGTTGGGATTTTAAGGACATTTGCATTACACCGGGTATATTATTATAATATAATATTATATTATACGAGACATCGCCCTCGGGTGCCACTTCAATTAGAAATGGTAATGCGTTTGTTATGCAAATGCGAAAGGTGGTTAATATTAATATTATTATCGTTATTTTTTTCTTTTTTCGCGACCTCTTCGTCTTTTTTCTCTATGTGTATATTATAATATAGGTACATACTTCCCGTCCGTAACCAGGCGAAGGATAGTCGTTTATATGTGTATTATAATATGATACAAAGTAACGTTCATACTGTTATTATTATTGTTGCCCGTGTGCAGTAATGATAATTTATTATTCTATTTTTTTTTTTTTTTTTTTGTATCTTAAAAATACCATAAAAATGATCGGAGAGACGACTTTAATATGGAAGAGAAAAAAATGATTATTATTTATTATATTTTATGTTTAAAATGTGAAAATTACAGTAAAAGTAATAATAAGTAATATATAAAATAATGGACAGTTACTCAAATAGTCAAATAGTCAATATTTTAAACGGGATAATAATATCCAAATATTATTCCTTTTCATTTAAATACAGATATGTAATATAACGTTATATATATTGCAATAATTTATATCATATATATACGACTGTTCAAATTATCGTTCGGGAGACAAAAACTATATTATAGACTTTTATTTTTATTACCAGAAATATAAGATAATAGCGTATTATTAATTTGAAACGTTATCCGATTTACTGTAATCCCTGTATTGTTTATGTACCGTAGATTTATCGTGATTTAGATGGCAAATAATAAAACGAGTTCGAGAGAGCTTTGGTCGGGAAAACGAAGATACTAAAATTGGCGTTCTTTTTTTTTTTTTAATACGATTACATAACTCAAACTTCAAATAATTATAATCGATTTCCTACGATAACTTTAACTCGTACTCTTTTATAATTATTAATTATTATACTTTTATTTTAATAATAATAAAAAAAAAACCGAATGTATTATAAAATGTAATTTTTCGTATTTATCCGTGGTCAATAATAATAAGATATTAAGATGAATAAAATTCGATGAAGATCGGAATATCATTCGTTTATATACACATGTCACATAATCATCGTGTCTAGACCTGTAAAATATAATAAATACTAAATAGATAATAAATATTTCGAGATTAGATTTCAATATGTACATCGGGGATAAGATAAGATTTGATATGATTTATTATTATTTTTTTCCGTTTAACTATAGGAACAAGGAAAGTGCTGGGGTTTGCGTGGTGTTTTGAGCCAATACATGGACTGTAAAAAGGTTTTTTTTTTCAAAAACTGATTTTTTCTCCTCTTTCTTTCTTTCGTATATAATATAAAATACGCACACGATTCGTTTGTTATTCTTATTATAAAAACGGCATCGTGTGCGCTTGAATAATATCGAAAAAGTGTATAATAGCTGCGCGGGGATCCGTCGGAGTTATGATTTTATGTATCGTACACCTTGCGGTCTTCTCGTGCCGTATTTACGCGCGTGCATCTGTCGCGAATCCCACACAACGCTTTCGTGTTATCACTACAAACTGTATAATATATTTTTATAAGACGGTTTTTATTATTTATTGTTATTTTTAAGCGTCCGGTACACCCGATCAATGGCCATTAATAACGCGTAATATACCACAATATAATAATATAGTACCTATATAGTACAGGGATTCTCAAACTTTTTACTTTTATGAACACTGTATACCTTTTTACCAATACATTTTTTTGGGTACCCCTTCTTAGTTACTTAACTAACATATATACGTTATAAATAATTAAAAAAACTTACATATATTTTTATATAATACCTATATATAAGGTATTATAGAAACAGCATCGTTTTAAGCGTGAAATTTGCAAATGTTACCTTGGATTTTAGAGTTTTTTCCTCTATTTTAATTTAAAGATATGTTTGCCAGGCTCGTACCCTTTAAAAAATTTTGAGTACCACAAGGGGTACGCGTACCACATTTTGAGAATCCCTGGTCTAGTATATAATAATATATAATAAGGCCCTTATATTATTATTATATAAATCGACAAGCGTTATTTCATTCCAAACATAAATTGCCGGGAAAGCGAATTTTTTGATATTTTAATTATTAACATAATATTTTATTGCTTTTGATGTTACATGAATGTCCAATATGTTTTTTGAACGTTTTATTACGCACTCGATCGATTATTTTTTACCTCAATATTATCCGTATAATATTATAGTAGATAATACGCGTTATTTAATTTGGTGGACGAGGAATTTTATAATCATTTTTAAAGGCATTCGCAGTGATTTTACCACTGTATTTTACCTTAATAAAATAAGGCTCGACGTTTAATATGAAAAATTTTATTTTCAAAAAAATAACTTCTACTCTTTATCTTTTAAGATGAAGAGAACGGTTTTAAGTACGCCTATATTTTTTATTTTTATTTCGTTTCAATAAACTTTAATTGTATTTTATATTATTTTGAAAATAAAAAAAACAACAGAAAAATAAAGCTATACGAATATTACGAGTATATCATCTGAAGTGTATATGGAATATACAAAGTCAATAAAATAAGAAACTATTACTGTGAACATATAAAAAAAAAAAAAGTCAAAATCAAAATATCGAGGTTATAAAAATTCCAAATCAAAATTGATTTTAAATATTAAAGTTAAAAATCAAAAAGTTATTTTTTACTTAGAATTTTATTACTCTCATTATATTATAATTATTATATTTTTACAAATATTAATCATAACGTATATATAACGATTTTAATAATACTCAATTATTTTACCAATAATAATAAATAATTTATGATAAGGTCGTATCCATCATTACAGACGTGTTTAAATCGCAATTAAAACCGTTTTTTTTTAACTCATTTACAATATAATTGTTTAACTATTGTACAGGCATTATATTATATTATATATTTGATTCTCACGATAATAATATAATAATAAAAAGTACCTAAAGTAGTTTTATATATTATCATTCAACTATAACTATTTTTTGTCTAATTTAGTAGCAATTAAATATCTTTATTCCTCATAAGTTATATATATATAATTAATAATATAGAACTATTTTATTTGGAATATAATTGTACGGCTGAATTATCGTAAATTGTATTTAATTGGCTTTAAGCTTGTAGGGGAAAAAAAGAAGAAGATAATCAACACTCATAGAACACAATATACACGAGCACGAAAAAATACGCTTTTTCATCATTTATATATTTTTTTTTTAATTCTCTCGTCCTTAGAAATTTGTTAGAATTCTTTTATTCCCAGCCCGCACGATGCTCGCGCGTGTATACACGCCGGGTATTATATTATTGTTATATCCTCGTTTTAAAGACGAATTCCGTTTTTAATTGTTTCTTCTTTCGAGGGGATGGCTAATGATGATCACGTACACGAAATGAAAAAAAAAAATCTCATTTCTTTACTATAGTGTCTATATATATACATTTAACGTATAAGTATATATTTTATATTGATTTTTCTACGAATTAAGAGCCAGAAATCTCTCTTCGATTTCCTTTGTATCGCGGCACTTATTAATATCCTTTTCGTAATATTATTTTATATTTCTTCGCTATTTTTTCGGCGTTTATATTTTTACAAATTATAACGATCGGATTGATTTTTATTCGTATATACGCCATAAAATAATAAGATATATTAACTTAAAATTTAAAAAAATTCGCTCGTTTCCTATATATAGAGGTGACCTCTGGAGACGGATCCTCCACCGAGTGTTATATGAACGGTCATTCGGAACGTATAACTGATATTTAGTTCGCCGCGTGCCCTTTACTCGGGCCGAGGGACGAGGGTTATGGCATATATTTATATATATATATAATATATAGGTACAAAGGGTCATGTTTGTTCATGTGAAACACATATAAAGTCTTCCGACATATGGTACGCGCGCGTGTGTAGCGAAGCCCCTGAGAGTGCGCATACAATTCGTTAAGCTTTTAGCCGGTTCGTTGATTAAGGATGGTTAAAAAGAGATTTTTATTTATTATTATTATTTTTTGTTTTTTTTTTTTTTTTTTTTTTTATGTTACGTATAATAAATATATTATAGTACATCCGTTCTGAGCTATTCCATTAATTCTAACGACTGCATTCGCGTTAAATATATTATATTATGTGTGTGTGCATATAATATACATTATGCATGTGGCGCAGATCGTTCAGAAATTGTATATTACGACCCGATATTTATTATTATTATTGTTATTTTTTTTTTTTTTTTTTTTTTTTTTTGTCATATTCTTGTGGTTTTATTTTGTGAGGGGATGGGCATTAATTTAAAATCAAACGGGAAACCTTACGTTTTTCTTTTTTTGTCAACTGGAAATCCGAGGATATTTTTTTTATCGGCGAATCGATTAAAAAATTTACGAGTGATCCTAATTATTATTATATAGACCGGCCGCAGTATATATAACATATCATTTGTTTCGTATTTAAAATTTCACTAGAGTTTCGCGACCATCAAACATATTTTATTTCTGGCGAAACGTGTTAAAAAGTGATTACGAAAAAATAAAGTACGTCCGATTTTTATCGTTAAAAAAATATTAATAATATTAAATATTTGAATGTATTTTTTTGGCGATTTTGATGAATCGATAATACTTTAGTAAGTTATATAATGATTTATAGCTATATTATAACGATATAGCGTCGATTTATTTTATCAATCTATTTTTGACAAAATTGTATGTGTGAATTTAGAAAAATCAGAATTCAGAATATTATAAATTTTTTTTTTTTGCAAAACTAGCCAAAAATTTCGATATATTTTAATACATAGTATTTGGAAAAATTCACACGAATTATTTCTCCATAACGGTCACACATTATAATAAAAACTCAATAACTGGGTTACAACAAGTTATAGGTATATTGTAATATTTAATACTCATGTATGACATCGGCACAGCAGATGTAACGAAATCGTCGAAGAATTAAATCGAAATGTGGTGATGTCGCGCGTATGACGGAGAGGAGAAGAAATCGGAAAAAAATATAATACCGAGAAACGTGTTTATTTATTGGTGTTAATTTATCATTATTATTATTATTTTTTCACTTTTTCCGTTAGTCGAATAACAAAATATAAAAAAAAAAAAAAAAAAAAAAAACATACGATTTTATTATACACATATTATTATTCTATTGTATACACATTGTAATAATTGTGCGTGCGCGTCGAACCGTTTATTTTCCTTCTCCAAAACGAAACAATATTTTATATACCTAACTATAATGACTATAATATCATACACATGGCCTTTTTCCGAGACTTTACCCACGTTATATGCGTAGGTATAATATAATAATTTCGGTCTCAAATTCAAGCGGTTAACTTCTGTAAAGTTTCGCGAATCGATCGACCGTCGTTTTCCTCTCCTCGTCACGTCGCCATTTTATATATTATATAGGTTGATTAGTGATTTAAACATTACTGTCGCGTCGCTGAGCCGAAAATTTTAAGAATGTCCGTCGAGCGCACGTCGATTCACGGCAAGTTTGTAACTACACAGCGTTTTCGATTAATCTTTCGTCCGTCGTCATTCATAATATATATATATATAAATAGTATTATATAATAACGTGTGTACGGTCGGTGTGCCGACGACGACGGTGAAGTTGAGCGCAAACACCCGGCGATACATCCAATCGCTTGGGAATAGTTTCTCATCGGAAAGCCAAGTGCCTGCAGAGTGGTCGACTGTACACGCGAGAAACGATGACGAGGGACGGTCCATGTGGAAAACTGCTCGGTCAAGAAGAAACAAACCGCTCGGATCGATAAGTTTTCATTATTTTTCGCGAAGTATATAAAATTTCCTATCATACTTAATTATTTCGTTTTTTGTTTCTATACATATATTTCTTATCGGGTATAAACAGAAGAAAAACGAATTATCGGAAATTATCGCGATAGTCCATATGCGATAGGCATGACGGGGAACGGGAAAATATATTATTACTTATATATTATATATGTATAATTATTAATTTATTATATACGCACAAACGCTGTTCGTTCCATTATTTTTATAGGTATACCATTGGACCACGGTATATAAAATATAATATAACCTACCATAAATTATAATAATATTATTTATTACCGAATAAACCACAATTCAATTCAATTTAAACGCGACTATAACATTATCGTACCCATATGAGTTAGATTAGACTGCCTTAAATTCGGTTATCATCAGTAAGGTAAGGTATTTTTGCCGTTTCTCTTTTTTTCTTTTGTGGTTGGATGGATGGATTTTTGAGTCGTTGTGTTTTCCAACTTTCTTGTATAATTATACAAATAATAATATTTTTAAAGTGGTAAACTTTTGTTCGAGTTACCAAATGCATCGCGCGTCACAAACGAGACACGATTCGGTGGTACTCGACAGATACGCCAAGTTTATATAACACATTGCTAATTAATTATTTTAATGTTATTCGTATTTAATCGTATTATTGTATTTTATATTTAAGCGTAAATATTTTTAAAATATTAATGTTTCATTTTTTATTAAAAAAAATATTAAATAAAACTATAGATTTTTGTACGCGATCCATATTTTCTGATATTTTTGATTGTTAATTTAAAATAATTTAAATTGACATTGAAATAAAATTCAATCATATTTAAATATAACTTTAATTTATTGTCTCTATACTCTATATTATTATTGCATTAATCGTGTTCATATATAATAATTTATAATTCGTTTTATATAATAACTGAAGTTTAATGCAAATTAAATGTGTAAATATTGAATTAATTAACTAAATAATTGTTAATTAACCACTATTATATTATAGTGAAAAGTTTTTGATTACAACACTAAAGGTCTAATAACTAACTTTACGTGCAATACAGATGATAATTTTTAACATAAAACGCGTTTTTATTTTGCAACCCGTGCGAAGAGTTTAAATATTAAAATAACTAAAAGCTTTTATTGACTCCTTGTGCCGGGAATCGAACAACACTACTATTATAACGGATACCTATATTTACCATGGTACTATTATAATATAATACCATGGTATATACCTATAACTGAGTAATCTTTCGTAAGACGATTACATGACGGTCAGCATGAATAATGCAATTACAGGATATATAAAACGGGTTAATTCGTTTCGTGCGTGGTTTAAACTGATTCGAGTTGTGTGTAATACGATTTATGATGCACGATAGATTTGTATTGTCGTCAATCATTCCGAGTTTAATAAAAGCTTGGACGTGAAAATACATAATATTATATGTAGTTATAATATAGAAGAGAATAAAAATCGGCCAGATATGAGCGATATTGTTATGCGATATATTATTTATTATTGATCTGGAAATGTTATTATTTTTGATATATGAAAAATTATTGGGAGGGACAGAATGCCAAAAATGTCAAGCCCTTTTCTGAAAAATAATACGAACAAAGACCATCCGATATATTTTATATCACATAAAACGCTTTTTATTCATTCGTTCACGAACAAGATTTTGTTCTATTGTCTATTCACATTACAACAACACCAATATGAAAAATAATAATAATTATATTTAATTTATATTACGAATAATAATTATTATTATTGTTATTATTTAATTTAGTATTACTTATTAGTTATTAGTTTTAAATTTTGCAAATTTTATGGTAGGACTAGAGGCCTGTGTTGAATTCGTGATTCTTGTGACCCTCAGGGGCTGCAAGTCCGTTTCGTTAACCACTAGACCATGAGACCGACACACCTACTCGGCACGTATAATACGACTATCGTATACCTAATATATTGTATACGTATAAAGCTATAGAATAATAAAAAAAAAAATAATTAATAAGAATATAATATATATTTTTTTATTCTTTACCATCACTATGATAATGATTGCCTCATGTCTTCAACGCTATAGGTAAATTAAAATCTAATTAAGAAACGGATAGAATTAACTATTATTCGCGATTTTCGAGCAATTAAATACAGTTTATTGTACACATTATAATATATGATCGTATATAATTATATACCTTATAATAATGAATAATGATAAGGGCTTGATGGCCGGATAATATTATGAGAAAATAAAATGAAATAGTCTGGAAGTAAATTAATTTGTTTATAGTTAAACTCAGTGATTTATTTTCAATTTCATATATATATTATGTTTTATATATAGGTAAGAATATTATGATGATATTATCAGATAGGATATTAAAAAGTAGAAACGGAGGGCCAAGGGGAAAGTATTCGTTCCTAATAGGCGTCATATTGGAGTGTTTTATAATAATAATAATTATTATTAGGTATATTACCTACGATTTGATTGTAATTTTTTCCCTATAAGTTATAATAACGTATTGCTAAACTAATTACAAATTCGTTTCGTTATATTTATATATTTTTAATAAGTTTATAGCTATTATATTTTGTATATTACGTCATAAAATATGCATAATATTATTTTTGACGTTATAATAATAACAGGTTGTGGGTACCAATTATCGTAAAATAAATTAAGGTTTTATAATTTTTAAATTTAAAAACTTCGAAACGAGTTTCTTATACGTATATAAGTCGACGATCGAAATTTTCGTTGTATATAAATGAAACTGATAACGCATTTTTAGAAGTTTATTTTCTCTACATACGACATTTGTAAAAAGAGTCAATTTAAAATTCTATCTTGTATATTCTCATAATTTTATTAGCATGATAATTCGGGAAATTTCGTTGTAATCGGATATCCTATACACTTATAATATAATCCGTTCCCCAAACCGTTAATTTATAATAATTATTTTAATTATTAACAGACTTGCAATCAAAATCGAACGTTTGAAACATTTTTTTTTATAGAAATCATTCACGATTGGTTAACTTTCAATGTATTTTTATTCCATTTATTTTATTTTTTTTGCGAGTCGATCGAGTACCTACTAAACATTTTTTTAACGACTTTGTTTACACTAGACTGCACCACTGACGATAAAATAATAATAATAATAGTAATACAAAAAATAGTATAACTATGTGAATTTTTAAATAAACAAACACGTACACATAGCGTGTCTATTATATATTTTTTAATGAATGGACGAGTGGTATACTTATATAGTATATACTCGTACTCAGAATTTAGAGTGACCGCATGTGACCCAAAAAGTGAAAATTATGTTTTATGTTTATTTTAACGAGCAAAAAAATAATGATTATTTCTATACTTAGGTACTTAGTATACGTATACGTCACTAGGTCCACTGCATATTATTATATTTTAGTGTATTACGTTGTGTCAAGCCTAAAATAATTTGAAAATAATACGATACATAATATTATTATTCGAGTATATTATAATAATGTTACGTCGTCGATTAATTATAATATCAATATTCTTCTCGTTATTAAAACCATCACTTTGTTCGAGTTGACCTTTAATTTTTGTTTTAAATTTTAGAAGAATCAAAAAACAAAAAAAAAAAATCGTCATTATTTTACGTAGGGAAGTTGTAACGTGTAATAGTTATACATATAAATATTGTTAATTAATTTTTATCGTGCTGCGTGTCGCGTTATAAAAAATACTATTTTGTAGGGGGCGAACGTTGTTAAAAAGAATATAAATTTTAACACCTACCCCTCGGGGGCAGGCAATGAAATAATGAAATAAAATAACAATAACGATAATAATAATAATAATAATATATAAATGCGTGTATGACTATATAATATAGTATAGTTTTCTACGTAACAACAATCGAAGAGAGAGAAAAAAAAACGTGCCAAGGCCAAGTGTTTATACTTGCGGTTTCAGTCGAAAAACATTCAATATATACGTTTTTCCGACGAAAAAAAAAACAAAAAAAAAAAACAAAAATAATATTCCGTTCTGTAGCGTGACGTGAAATGACCCAAGTAGACAAATTTTTATATATATATATTATGTACCTATTATATACTTAAATATAAATTATATACTCGTATACGACTCGATTCAAACGTTCGGTGGTTGGCGTAACGTCGCTAACGTTTTACGGTCACCGTTATTAATAATATAATTCCATCAAGTTGTGGTTTTCTTAAAAAAAAATAAAAAATAAAAATAAAAATTTCTCGTAATTATAAAAAAAACCGTTCGTATATTATTATAATATACACACGCCATAGTGAAATGTTTGCATGTTATTAATTTATTATCATAAAACGTTTTATTATTATTATCATTTGTTATCATTGTTTGATCGTACGTTTTCTGGTATATAGATTTTCCCTGAGATGA